>APFE030809088.1:86977-131796 GCA_000404065.3 Pinus taeda
GTTGAGGAAAACACTTTTTTTTGAAGGAGAGGGGCATGTTGGGTCCCTATAATACTAGTGATTACCCCATTACTATTGTAGTTGTACCCCTTATTAATATTGTTGTGCCCTTATTGCACCCATATTGTTATTGCTATGCCCCATAGAATCCAAGAATTGTTCATTTATGTAATGTAAAGGAGGTTTCCCCCTCGAAGAGGCTAAATTCTAAGGCGTTGATCTATATTTTCTATCTTTTCTTGAGCTGGTTCATAACAAAAACTGTGAACATAATCATATTCCTCTTTTCCATATTTAAACATATTTTAAAAATATAAAATCATTTTTTTTTAAATCTGTGTGAAAATTTTGAAAAACCAATGGTTATAATAAAATATATTATATTATTGACTAGCTCTTCAAAAGGTATATCATAATTATAAAGTACTTAATAGGATTCCAAAGCTATCATTGCCACCATCGGTTTTTGGAGGATTCGAATATTTGGATTTAAGGCATCATTAGCTTATGGTGGTCCATAAAGGAAAACCATGCCACATGGAATGCTAGTAGTCAATATGGAACATGCAAAATTAATTATAAGTTAAAAAAATGTAATATTTTATTTGTTTATACTTGTTTAATAAGTTGAATTTTATTATATGAGTATTTCATCCAATAATCAAGTTTATTGATTTGTATTTTGATAATGGATCTCAAAATTTTTAATTATTTGATTAATATAAAGTAATAATTTTAAATGGTTTCATTTAAATATTTTTATGATAATAACATGAATGGATTAAAATGAATTGATATAACATAATTAGCATTGTAAACTCATATGGTTGAAATAAAATATTGAATATATTAACGTGTAAATGCTACTAAACATTTGTCTAGTGTGATAGAAAATTGCATGTATATTTATATTGAATTTTGGATTGGGTTAGAGTATTATACATGTTAAATGATTAATGCTATGTTTTGATTTTGATAATGAAATTATTTGATGTATTTGATTGTAGTGAGTGTAGATACAGTGAATATCTTTGTGAATTAGTGCACATAGGGGTAATGGGGTTGTATGAAAATGTACATGGTATCATTAGGAGAGGGAGAATAACATTCTTGTTTCCACCTACCAATGCTTATTTTCTTTGGCCTAGGTTGGAAAGCTAATAACACCTTTACTTAAAAGTTACATATTGTTGTGATGGTAGGCTACGTATTCAATCAAAAAAAAGTTTTAGCCGAGGAGCATGCAATAAGGTGAGATCCTCATTCCTTAATGGAAATAACTCTTTCAATAAAGGTGACATAGGTTGAGTTAATAGTCTCAATAATTGCACCATTTTCCCCACTGCAAAAGTTTGAACATTGAAGTGCATGCATAAGCATGGAACCTTATCCACACACACACACACACATAAAAAAAACATATATATTTATAGAAATAAAATATATACATGTATTGTTTGCAATGTCTTTACCGAACTTCAACATGCACAATGGCTTCGCCAAGGCTCAATCCACTAAATCCAAGAGACAAAAGAACTCAGGCATCAAACCCAAAACTAAATGTACCATAAAAAATACTCCCAGCAAATGGGATTTGTATACACTTCAAAATTGTGACTAAGAGATTAGTAGACGAGGTTGGTCCCTATGGACTCAACTTCCTTCCCATATAGAAAGATGTGATAATTAACAAAACCCACTAGTAATACAATAACTTCTTCAGATGAAGAATCGACTTCATAGTTCAGATTGCAAAGAATATGGTAGAAAGAGATGAGTTCAAAAGAGTTATAAACTTCATGAATATCAAAGAGCAAGGTTTCCATGCCAACTATTCTCACATATGCCTTTTGATTTACCTAGTTGATCACCAATTTTGAATCTCCCAACACTTGAACGCCTGTTACCCCTTTTTCCTTGGTAAATTCTAACCACGTCTATAGAGCTACAAACTCTTGTTTTTTATTCGATCGTCTTCATGGTGCGTATCTACAACGAACTAAGTGAGTTTGATTAAGATAAAGGACCATCTCCATTCCACATCATGGAAAATGGCCATGGTATGCCTTGTAAAAGAACCCATGGATATCCAAAGTTTATCAATAGCATAATCAAAATTTTTGGGCCATTATTGCTTTAGATCTATCTTATATTCTTGTGCCATTGCCACTATATTTGCTACACAAGTCTCTAGAGGAATAAATTTCTCTTGAAATATGCTTTGATTTCATGCCCTCCACACATAAGTTATTAATAGACAAGGTAATCCGGGGAAGGCCAATGCAACTTTAAATTGCCACCATATTCTATGGTCATCTAAGAGTCATATCTCTAACCCATTTATAGTTTGGTTTCAACTCATACCATAGATATTTTCAAATATATAGTGTGTAACAACAATGCAAATAATGTGTTCATGGGACTCCTACGGTTATGCTCTTAACCTGCAAAAGATACCCAAATACAGAATATGTGAAGAAAAATACCCAGAACATAGAATAGTGAGAGTCAACAACAAATATTTTATTATTCAGGAAGCAATGTTCACTGGCCTCTTCGAGGGGGCAAAATCCAATAGAGCAGAGCTCGATTCAGAAATAAGACACGGCGCTCCTCGCAGGGAGTCTCTATCCTTTATATATGACTCATACATGCAATACCATGGATCAATACCATGGGTTTTATTAATACCATCTATCTAATACTAGGCCCATTTGAACTAAACTGTGGTCCCGTCATTAATAGCAGGTTAACCACTTACAATTATTAATATGGGCTTTATTGACTCTTTATTATGATGTGATCCCACTACATAAATAAGGGGGTTAGGGTGGAACCCTAACATGCCCTCCCCCTTAAGAATAGCCTTGTCCTCAAGGCTGAAGTTGTGGAAACTGCTGAAGAATAGTGGTTGGTTCCCAAGTTGCATCTTCCGGAGAGGTGTCTTTCCACTTGACAAGGACTTCCCTAATCACTTGACCACGCAGGGGTCGTTCTCGTGTGTCCAGGACCTATTCAGGTTGGAGCTAGATTGACCCTTCCTCGTCCAATTCAGGTAGACTGGTTTGAATTCTGCAATTGTTCCCAATCACTTTCTTGAGGCATGAGACATGGAAAACTGGATGGATTTTTGCAGTAGGCAGCAAAGCCAGTTTGTATGCTACTTCTCCAATGCGTTGAAGTACTTGATATGGTTCGTAGAATTTTGGAGATAGTTTCTGACAACCCTTGTCTTTCAGTGATGTTTGCTTATATGGTTGCAACCTCAAAAATACCTGATCCCCTTCTTGAAATTGGTGCTCTAAGCGATGTTGGTCTACCTGTTGCTTCATGCGATTTTGAGCTTGATGAAGATTCGCTCTAAGATGGGCGAGCATGGTTGAACGGTCTTGTAGGAGTTGATCCACTGCTTGTACCTTTGAGCATCCCTTGATATAAGAAGTAGGGGAAGGATGGAGTTGACCATATACTACTTCATAGGGAGTCATTTTGGTGGTGGCATGATAGTTGGTGTTATACCACCATTCAGCCAGAGGTAACCATTGTACCCAAAGATGTTGCTTTTCTGAAGTGAAACACCTAAGGTAGGTTTCCAGACATTTGTTGATGGCTTTAGTTTGACCATCTATTTGTGGATGATAGGAACTACTGAGTTTTAGTTGGGTGCCTTGTAGCCTGAAGAGTTCCTGCCAAAAATTACTGGTGAAGATCGAATCATGATCGGACACAATAGAAGTGGGCATGCCATGCAATTTGAAGATCTGATCCGTGAAAGATTGAGCGACCAAAGTCGGTGTAAATGGATGGGGTAGGGCGCAGAAATGAGCATACGTCTTTTGAAAGCCTGAATGTCCTGCAAGGGGGGATCAGTGCAATTCTGCCAAAATGCGACTTTTGAGGCTGGATGTTGGTGATATTACGACTCTGTCCCTATAGCGAAGAATCTCATTCTGCCACGAGTAGCCCTTGGTGGGATTTGGATCTGCCTGTAATTGAGAAATGAGTTGGGAGAGCCCGGGATGTGAAAACCATTCCCTGCGAGCCTCTTCAATCCATTCTGGAATGGGAAGGGAAATTGCTAGCAAGGTACTTTCTTCCTCAAATTGGCGAGATAATGCATCTGCTACACTATTTTCTTGCCCTTTTTTGTAAACGATCTCATAATAATATCCCAACATTTTGGCGAGCCATTTATTTTGTTGTGGGGAGGATAGGCATTGCTCCAAAAAATATTTAAGACTGTGATGGTTTGTGCGGATTTGGAAACGTCACCCCAGTAAGTAAGGACGCCAGGTCTCTACTGCATGTAAGATGGCCATCATTTCCTTCTCATAAGTAGATTGACCTAGATTCTTCCCACTTAGTTGTTGGCTTGTGAAGGCCAAAGGTAGACCTTCCTGTATTAATACTTCCCCAATACCTGTACCCGAAGCATCATATTCAATGACAAAAGATTTGGTGAAATCTGGTAGTGCTAAGACTGGAGTGGAACACATGGCATTTTTGCGAGCTGTAAATGCCTGTTGTGCATCCTCATTCCAGAAGAATGAATTTTTCTTCAGGAGTTGTGTGAGGGGCTTCGCTATGTGACCATAATTGCAGACAAATTTGCGATAATAGCCTGTGAGACCCAAAAATCCTCTCAAGCTCTTCAAGGTCTTAGGTTGAGGCCAATCTTGCATTGCCTGGATCTTTTTGGGGTCCACCTTGACACCTGCATGCCCCACAATGTGGCCCAAATACTCAACTTCTTCCATGCCAAACGAACACTTGGACATCTTAACAAATAATTGATGCTTGCGGAGTAGTTGCAAGAGTAGATCTACATGCTGAAGGTGCGGCCCAAGTGCAACTATAGATGAGAATGTCATCGAAGAAGACAAGAACGAATTTCCTGAGATATGGTTTGAGAAGATGGTTCATAAGGCTCTGAAAAGTAGATGGGGCATTACAAAGACCGAATGGCATGACCGAGAACTCATAATGGCCTTCATGAGTTTGGAAAGTAGTCTTTTGAATGTCAACTTCCTTCATGCTAATTTGGTGGTAGCCTGAGCGAAGATCCAGCTTAGTGAAGAATTGAGCCCCATTGAGTTCATCCAGCAAATCACCAACCATCGGGATGGGAAATTTATCTTTGACTGTCAACTTATTGAGGGCCGTGAAGTCTAGACACATCTGTCATTCCCCATCTTTCTTGAGTACCATGACCACCGATGATGAATAAGGACTAATGATGGGACGTATGACACCTGCTTTCAAAAGTTCCTTGATTATTTTTTCTATTTCATTCTTTTGGGTGAACGGATATCTGTATGGGCGCACATTTGGGGTTTGGGCCCCAGGAACCAAGGTGATGCTATGATCATGTTCCCCTCTCGAGGGTGGAAGCTCATGAGGCTTGTGAAAGACTGGCAGATGGTTATTTAAAATCTGTTGCATCTCAGGATGAATGGATAGAGACTTGGTTTCGACTGCTTGGATGGCATTAAATTGAGCTATAACTCCATGATGGCCCTTTTTTAGCAATTTTTCCATCCTATGTGAGCTGATGATAGAGGGGGCTCCCGCCTGGAGTCCACGGAGGGTATGTGTGGAATTGTTCTGCTTAAAACTCATATATAACTCCTCGAAATCCATTGTGATTGGCCCAAGAGTGCGAAGCCATTCAGCCCCGAGGACAATGTCGCACCCACCCATGTGTATTGAAAACATGTGGGTCTTCAACTGATAATCCCCCATTTGAAGTTTGACATTTTCACAGTGGCCTTCACATTTCATTGTGCCCCCATCCGCAATTTGGACTTGGAAGTTAGAAACTACTCGTACAAAACAATGCACTGCTTCCGCGACTTTTTGATGGATGAAATTATGTGTACTTCCACTATCAATCAGGACTACTACTAGGAGATGTTTAATAAAACCTCTTATTTTGAGAGTTTGAGGTGAAGAAATCCCTTTGAGAGCATGTAGTGAAATAATTGGTTCATGAGGGACATTGTCCTTTGGTTTGTCCTCTTCTACCGCCTCAGGTTCCTCAAGTGGTAGATCTTCCTCCGATGAGCTGTAATCAGTGGCATCAATTTGAAAAAATTTGGGATCCTTGCATTTGTGAGCTGGGGAGTATTTTTCATCACAGTAGTAACATAATCCCTACTTTCTTCTTTCGGCCATTTCTACGGGTGACACCTTTTGAACCTTAAGTGTTTGAGTCATGCTGTGAGCCTGTGGGGGGCGACCCTTGGCGGTGAAATTTGGGCGAGTGGATAGGGCTGCTAACGCACGTTCCACGTTACGAGCTACCTTGCAAGCCTCAATCCATGTGGGAGGGTGGTACAGTTGGACGTGGGCTTTTATGGCCTCTTTAAGACCATTGATAAAACATTTCGTGTAGAACACATCTGAGAGACCCCTAGTGTGGAAGGCTAAGGCTTCAAAGGCTGTAATATATTCATCCACTGTGCCAGTCTATCGGAGCTTAGTAAGACGACCCAAAAAAGAAGATTCCTGGTCAAAGCGTCCTGTAAGAGCTTTTTTGAATTTGTCTCAAGTCAAAAAAGGTGCATTGCAACATTGATGCCATTCCCACCATTGCCACCTTTCGTTGTCCAAGTACATGCTCCCAACCATTAGCAAAGTCTCATTATCTAGGATGTTATTTAGATTGAAATACTGCTCCATTTGTGCTATCCATGCCGCCGGGTGAGAACCATCAAATTTATGCATATCTAACTTGGGAGGTCTCGGAGGGGATTATTGTTTTTGGGGGCCCCAGAGGTGAGGAGAATAGCTAGACTCACCCTCATTGTGTCCATTGCCAATATACGCCTCCTTTTGGGCTTCCTCCTTTCCCTTCGAGATTACAATCGGGATTAATATTGTTAGATTGTCAAGCTCAGTTTGGAGGGATTGCAAGGTTTGTTCAAGTTTGTCCATCCTTTCATTGGCCATAGCTTGAGCTCTAGTTGCTACCATACACCGACCTGATGCTCTTGAAATTTGGGACCGCCAAAAAATTTTTTCACTAAGACTTGAATGGTACCACTATGCTCAGCTCATCGTCCTGATTCTAATGGGCTAGATCACCAATAAGCACCCTGGGAGATCTCAGACTTTTTTTTTTTTTTAACTCCTCATGGAGTTTTACTCCTTCCTTAGTAATACTGCAGTCGCCGAATCCTCAAAATGTCAATGTTGTCAAAAGTCCTGTGAAAATCATGCTCCGATATAGGAACCCCACACAACTACTCAAATCATGTGGATCTGAGAGATCTGAATGGCGGATCGGATAGCTCTGAGAGGCGAAATAGATTGTTGATGTGGATCTAATGGATCTAATAGATCGGACTGTTGTCTGATGTTGCTGCACCCTTTTGCGCAAGCGGATCTGGATGAGATGATGTGTGATACCAAGATAGAAAAAGGAACTATGGTCTCGAGGAGTGTCAGGTGCTACAGAGTGTAATATACAGAAGGGTCTGACAGTAGTACTCGGCCCAATGTTTCAGGGCTCTAACTAAGGAGGATCAACCGTACCCTTAGCCATACAACCCGACTACCCTATCATACGGGTGAGTAATCTCTCTGAGTGCTGTTCTCAGTGTACTATAGCAGCAAGACAGCCGATGGTTTATCTATGGCTAGGTTGCAGAGGAGCTAGGGAGCTTCCGATATACCCAGAAGGTACGCGGAAGACAGTCCGTACGCGGTTCTGTCTAATGCGCTACTACTCAAAGGGGTACCCACAGGGGTTACAAGGGAGTCCAACAAGCGTGACCACCTCTTGTATTTCCTGCGTGCATGCCTCCCCAAATCTGCAGATTTATGCGCTCAACGACAGATCCCGTGGTTTAAAGACGCCGGAACACGTCTCTAGCCAAAAAAAAAAAATTTGCTAAGAAATGGAGATCCCACCGGCCCTGGAAAGTGCTTTGATACCACTTGTTATGCTTTTAACCTGCAAAGATACCCAAATACAGAATATGCGAAGAAAATTACCCAGAACATAGAATAGTGAGAGTCAACAACAAATATTTTATTATTCATAAGCAATGTTCACTGGCCTCTTCGAGGGGGCAACCTCCAATAGAACAGAGCTCGACTCAAAAATAAGACACACGACGCTCCTCGCAGGGAGTCTCTATCCTTTATATATGACTCATACATGTAATACCATGGATCAATACCATGGGTTTTATTAATACCATCTACTTAATACTAGGCCCATTTGCAACTAACTGTGGTCCCGTAATAAATAGAGGGTTAACCACTTACAATTATTAATATGGGCTTTATTGACTCTTTATTATGACGTGATCCCACTACATAAATAAGGGGGTTAGGGTGGGACCCTAACACCTACTAGAGCTTGCACAAGGGACATGGACTTGGGCCACATTATCCCCTTCTTTGCAACTTGTCCTAGGTGAGAAGGATTTTTTTGAAGGATAAACATGCGAATTTTTAAGCTTTCAATGACACCCTGACACGCTAAAGAACCTTCCACCACCAAGATTTTTCTTTAAGGAAGTTTTCTTCATACCATGATTTTTACCCCAGCTTCATGACGAAATCCTTAGTTAGAGGTTCCTTGGTCCAACAAAGAGAATCTGATATATTTTCACAAAGGAAAAATTCAGAGTCTATTAGGAGATTGAAAAACCTATCCCATTCAAATTCCATATCATCTGTTAACCCTAGATCCCTGGATGGATTCCATTCTTCCTAACCTCTAACCTGTGAGTGATATGAGATGGCATCAACAAAACATAGCGAATATATTTGTCATAATTCTTGAACAAGAGGGCTAGATAACCTATACTTGTTCCTTACACCATATCAGGGATCACATTTGATTTAGACGGACTTGCAATTCCACATGGGCCATGCCAGCCAATTGCGCCAACTTGAGGAAATTCCTTAACTACGACTTTCCCCAATATCGACCTTGCAAAAGATTTATCAAGAAATTTGAACCAATATATAATTGACATACCATGGAATTACTTAGCTTGCATGATTTTGAACTGAAGGGATGACCCCCTCTATCAGCTACCACAAATTCTTGCTCGTTGAAGCCTTAACAAATAGATGAATCTCCTTAAGCTCCTATCCTCTAAGCTCATTTGGAGCCAAGATTTGGCTCCCCTTAACCAATACAATTCCGTTGTAAGTGAGAGAGTCCGTCCACAAAAATATAATGCATGACTTATGAATCTAATTAACAAATCCTTTTGGGATCACAACAATAGAATTCGAATATATTGTAATGCTTTCCAATACTACCTTGGCCAAGACCAAATTCCCTCCTCTGAACAAGAAATGGTTCGACCATATCTAAATATGCCCTTCTATTTTTCTAACCATCCACAACCAATTTGCGTCGTGGTATATTTTTGAATTCATATAAAACACCAAGTATTTTAACCCATCTTCCAAAGCTTTGACTAAGAAAGGGAAAATTTCTTAAGCCTGTGTCATAACCTCCTAAAAAATTCCATTAACAATGATGCAATATTTGTAACCATTTATATCCATCCATGGTACTCCACAAAAGAGGTCTAGGGTATTTTTCAAAGATATAATTTCCCTACAAGATTTAGTCTAGGAGAAAGCCAACAAATCATCCATAAACAAGAGGTTAGAGATTTCTATTGAATCAAAAAGTTTCACCCCCCTAAAGAGGCCCATTGTCTGGGACCCAAACTCCAACCAACTAAATGTTTCTAAAACAATAAAGAGAAGGAGGGGCGATAGGGGGAAACCCTAGCATATGCCCCTTGATATAGATAAGAAAGGGGATAGAGAGCCATTGATCATGACCACAAAGGATGCATTTTGAATGCACCGCACAATCGAATTGAAAACATTAATAGTAGAACCTAATCGAACAAGAACCAATTAAAGAAATGTCCAATTTACCTTGTCATAAGCTTTAAATATGGCAAGCTTCATAATAGGTACTCTTAAGTTAGCCTTTTTTACTGAGTGGAAGACTTCCTAAGCAACAACTACCACACTTGTATGTTTCTTGGTGCAGAAATCCAAACTTTTCATCCGAAATGAACAAATTGAGAACCAAATTGATTTTTCCTGATATGATTTTTGGAAATTATCATATATATTAGGTTATAGTAGGAAATAGTCCCATATTCCACATAATAGGACCCTTGTTGAGGCTTCAAATGAGATAGTGAAAGTTCAAATTGAAGGATGCTAGAAATTTTCCTAAATATTGGGATTCCCGTGCAACCTTGATCAAAGCTTCCATTATTAATTCATAGAATCCCACCCACATAAAATTCCATAGGGAACCCATCTGGTCCAAGACCCTTAGACATTTGCATTAATGAAGATAAAGCGTCCCAAATTTCTTGTTTAGAAACCTCTTGTGAAAGAGAAGCATTCATTTCCTTGGTGACAACTCGGGGGAATTTTGATATAACTTGCAGTATTTCCTAGATAGGACAACTTAGAGGGGCTGAGAAAAGGTTTTGGAAATATCTTATACCTTTCTCTACTTTTTCCCTTGAGGAGACCAAGGATTTTTTAGATGGCCTCATGATACATTAGATGGTATTGATATATTTTCTTCCATTTTCATAATGATGGAAACATTGAGTATTGTTATCCCCATAAGACAACCATATGACAAATATTTTTAATCATTGTCTTTCCTCCTCTTCTAGAAATAGAGCATGCCTCTATGCCTCTAGATATTTCATCATCCTCTGACTGCTTAATTGATATGGAATTAGGGGCCATTGATGAGAGTTCTTGTATCCTATGCTCAAATTAAACCAATATCATATTTTTATCTCATGGAAGTCGTAGTCCCATTCTCGATATGCTTGCTTAACATAAGCTAGATTTCTAATGAATTGATTCATATAAGATGAGGAGTTTGAGGGCCTAAGATGTTGTCATTTTCCTACCACCAATGAATGATACTCCCCTTCCTCAAGCAAAGAGGAGCAAAAATGAAAGGCAATCTTTTTTGGACTTGCCCTAGATGAGACTTGTAGTATAATATATCGATGATTAAAGACTCCTATAGTCCCCACCATAGTTTTGAATAAAATCCTAGAGTTCATAAGGTGTTCAAAAATCAGAAAATGATCTAGGTGCTTAGATACCTCCAACCCCTCTAATCATCCATTTGACTAGGTTGGAATAATCTTGGTCGACTCCAAATCCAATAAATGATTTTTTTTAATGAAATTAGAGAAGTCGATGTGTTGAAACCTGAGTCCAAGCATGGAATAAGACCCCAAACTTCTAGTATTCCCAAAGTGAAATTAAGGTCTCCTTTGAAAATGGTGCGTTGATCCTCAAAAGTGCTTGCATCAGCCAAAACTACCCAATATGGTTAACAATGAGAGTAAGGACCATAAACATTTAGTAAAGAAAAAAGATTAACTTGATCTTTGAATAAAAAATTCACCATAGTTACAGAAGGTAGAAAGGAAGTGGATAGAGCTTTACAATCCCTACTCCAGCCATATATTAACCCCCTCGAAAAATATTATGAATATGAGTGGTAGTAAGACCAATTCTTGTTTAAAATTTCTAGGACCTTGTAGGCTTTAGAGGTTCCACACATGGTTTCTTGGATCATAAGAACACATAATTGATAAAAATTTAGCAATCACTTGAGAGAAGGCTCCCCCGTGGTGCACTTTGCATTGAAAGATAATTATCATGATGCACCTTTGGAAACGATATAATTTTATGTAAGGGCCCCAAATATTGAGGCTTCCTTTCCTTTACTTGTTTTTAGTATCTCTTTCTCTTGTGCCTTAAGTAGATTAGACCTTTTGCCCAATGGTTAGCATAGGAATGCCCATGACGAGCCTGCCACTAGATGGAGGGATATCTTGGTTTTGTCTATTGGTTTCATCTTGAATCCATATGGATCTCTATTGAGCCCCAAAAGGCCTTGAATGGTACAATCATTAATTAAATTCCCTGGTTCACGGAAGTGGTGGCACCTGAAGGAAAATTTCTAGTACTTGACACTTTTAGTCCATGCCCCCCCCCATCCATAAGAAGCTCCACCCTTGCTAATAGTCTGGGCCTAAGGTTTATGTCCACTTGAATCCAAGCCATTCAAAAATCCTCTTTGGCTTTCCATCTTTCCTCTATTCCGATAAACGATCCCAACTTGTTGATGATGGTTGTGAAATTCTCCATGCTCTAAAATTTAATTATGAGTGAATTTTTGGTTTATTGGTTGAGCAGTGTTGGTTACACCCCACGACTACAAGTTACACCCCACCACTGGATCTCCCACTAATTCCTCCATTAGTTAGAACTAGTTTAACTAAATTTAACTCAGTTAAACTGAATTAAATAATTACAACTCAAAAGAACTCAACCTAGGCCCCTAAAATTTAGGAACCACTCTACATGAATCTAGATAGACTCTCAAATCGAATTAATTGAGCCAACTAAGTGAAATTAACTTAGTTAACTATTACAAGTTTCTATGAGAATTAGAATTACAATTTAATTACCAATTTAATTCAAGGACAAATTAAATTAGGATTTTCTTTCTTGATGTTATTTTTAACTTTTCTTGTTGCTATTTTCAACAATAAGTAGAAAAATTATTATTATCTTTCACAGGATTCAAGGATTGCTTCGGGTGAATATACTAGTGTATAAGTTGGTTGGTGTTACAAGGTATATTAATATAGCTATGCATGGACATAGAATATGTAATGAAAAGAAACATGTTTGCTGCCAAGCAGGTACATGATTATGATAGACACAAGACAATCTAAATACAAGTTGAGAGCGATATTGTAACTCGTTCTTACAAAGTTATACCAAGCAGGAAATTTTTTAAGGATGGAAGTATATATTAAAGTTTAGAAATATTGGCAACTCTTAATAGTCCCTAATATGCAAATTGTAAAATGTTTGGTGATATTTTTGTAAAAAAATTTAAATTTTTAGTGACTTTATATTAGTTTATATCAATCTTAGGAAATTTTTTACATAAAATAATTTTATACTATAAAATTTGGGCTAATAATTTTTAGAAGATATGGAAATTAACAAATATGTTTTGGGAAAAAGCATGGAAAATTAGCCCACCTGCGAATATTATCCCCAAAAATTTTCCTTGATACAAGGTTTTCATAGACATGTGACAGGCATATTACATTTATAACAAGAGGTGATCATATGTACCACTGGATGTCACATGATCCCATAGGATGTGACAGGGGTATAACCAGGGAATCGAGATAGCATGATACTATTGATAGATTGGTCATGGGTAGGTAATAGGTTGTACGAGGTGGTCAAATGGAAGTGACAAGGGTTTATTAGGTACACATGTTATAAATGGTGAATTGGAAACAAGTGATTGGTGTTCTGTAGAATCGTAGTAGGTTGTAGTAGGTCTACAACGATCCTTTTAATAGGACTAGTATACAAGCATTATAATAGGTTATACAAGGTTTGACAAGCGTTATTGTGAGATGGTAACATATATGTCACATGTTATGATAATGTTAACAAGACTACTGATAGGTCACAATAGGTGTATAAGAGCAACATGACTAGGTTATAACAGGTGGTATACCGGGTTTTGAAAATTGTAGTAGGATTGCAATGGGGTTAGGATGTCTATATAATAGGACTATAAGCACCCAAGGCATAGGTTTAAGAATGAGTACCATGGTTATCTAGAAGTAGGTAGTGATCATTTTTTTTTCACTACTAGTATGAATATGTAGGTTCTTGTAACAATTACAGGAAAGATGTAATAGGGCAGTTATTTTATGCAAAATTTACATGAGTGGAGGATGGTTTATGGAAACAATATTCAAGGACTGAGTATGTATTATATTGCTAAAAATTCTAGATAATAAATATGGTTGAGATATACATGTGTTAATATGCATATTGGAAAAATATAATGCATGTATGCACATGGTATACAAATTATGCACACACTACGATACATTGAAGGAATAACCTAGAGGAAAAGAGAGCTTGTCCATGACTGGTGTGAAAAGGGAATAAAACCTAGGGTTTACCCAAGTTGGATCTAGGACAAATGCCATTTTTTTCAAATTGCAAATTATTTGGAAATCAAGTGATAAGAAAAAATCTACAACAACTGTGTCAATTAAAGAGGTTAATTTTTATTTGAAATAGAGGCAACGCCATAAAATATGACAACTAGAAATGCAACAATAATAACACAACCAAATATTTACATGCATGAATTGTATATAGTAACAACAATTAGTGAGACTATAGGGTGATTATATATAGGAATTAAATACATAAATTGTATCTAGGTATGGTATATAGTGTTTACGCACATGAAAAATGCTTCTTGGTTGAGGTACAACAATGCCAACATGGCATGAATTTGTGTATCTTTAATACATTATGTGAAAATTGAAAATATATGTTTGCATGTTTTGATGAATATTTACATGCATATGATTGATGTCTGTGTATTAATATGTAGGTTGGTGAGCCGGATGTAATACTATGTGGCTTGTCTGCCCATGTAGAGTATTAAATAGGTTGTGAGGCTAGTGTGCCCATATTTATATGCCTTTAGTGGAAAAGTGGCCAAATAGCGAGATTGTAATTAATTTTGTACAATATTATAATAATAGTAAAATAAGACTGATTGCAAATCCCACTCCATGAAAAGAGTATGGAGGACACAAATATAAGGCAAAAAGGCAACAATTGGGTTTGTTTTGGTAAAAAGTGTGCCCTAGGGCCCATGTGGCTTAAGTGAGTGCCACATGGCCAAGAGCACCACATGGCCAGTTGGGGAAATGCATTTATAAAGGAAGTGTAGGTTCTTATTATGAGGATGGAGGGATTCATGGGATTGATTATTTACTAGCAGGCTCAGGAAACTAAGTCTATTATGAGGATGGAGGGATTCATGGGATTGATTATTTACTAGCAGGCTCAGGAAACTAAGTCTAAGAACAGAGGGTTAGTGATTCCTACGGTTGAATTTGAAACTAACCGTGGTGTGGTTATTGAGTTAATTGTGCCCATGGATGTATCCAATTTTTAAGGATATCTAAAGAAGATCCAAGTGTTTGGTAGCTCCAAGGTTTTTTTGGCCCTGGTTATGCCTTGGCTCCATGGAGTTTTATTGGTGAACTCAGTTGAGATAGATGGTGATTCTTAGTTGGGGCTTTGAAACCAGCTATGGGGATTTCGATTTTTTTTTTATATTGGACACCAAGTAGTAGAATGGATTTGGAGTTGCAGGCAAATACTGTTCTAGCCAACCATAAGTCACCCTAGAAGGTAGGCACTTCTGAGCGTTTCGGGCTAGCTACCTGGGTTTTGTTAGGGGTACATGAGCCTATGGTTGGAGATTGAGGTTGTTGGGGTTGGTTCCGTAAATGATTTCTTTTGAAAATACACATTGAAACAATATAGAAATGTCTTACAACATTTCTACTACAAATAGTTGAACTCATGTTACAAAGTTAAAGTTGACACCATTCCATATGATTAAATATTAAGTTCTTGACAAGAAAAGAAACAATGAGAAAGAAAACAATACCTAGAACAAGTGATTTTCTATTGCCACCTTTGGTATTATTTATATATTTATTGTTTTAATACTCAAAAAGTAGGGAAAACATATGTAAGATTGCAACCATTTCTTTGCAAAGTTCAATGTATGCACAAGATAACATGAATTGCATGGTAATTAGTCCAATATGCATCCAAAAAAATGACTTGAAAACAACCAAGGTCAAGACTTTTCCAAATATGATCTATTTGAGATATCAATTTGGAATATGATTGTGTGTCAATTCATGCAACTAAATTGATTTCCTTGTATAAATTAGTTGTTTTGTTCTTATTCTATTTGAAGGAATGTCAACATTGAATTCACCAATAACAATCAAGATACAACGTCATCAAGAACATTTAATTTGGAAATTGATATTATTTCAATGATAGTAGAGACAAGAGCAAAAGACACATCATATATGTTCATTATGAAAATTGGTCGTATTACATAGATTTGTGACATCACAAGATGAAATTTTGCATTGCAAAGTTTTTCTGTTTCAAGCATGTGTATATTTTTTTTATACAAGTAAGAACACGATGAATAGAGTATGACAAATTCAAATTGAAGTCAAGAAACTTATGTTTGCTAAAGAGGAAATCTATGAGTGGTTCTTTCATTTAAATAACCGTACTATCCATTGTGTATTTGTCTACTTTAATATCATCAAGATTGCACGTAATTTACACATGTTCAAAGATACCAATGTAAGAACATTATAATCTGCAAAATACTTAGGAAACATCAAAGTTCAACGGTTCATTTTCAATGAAGCGCTTTATTTCTCTGTCTATATTTTTGTTAACATGGAGATTTTCATGTGTTAAATTTTTAATCAAGAACAACAAATCCATAAGCCTTTTTCACTGACAAAAGAGGTATACACTAACACATGTGTTCTAATGTTACTTTGGTTAAACACAAGTCTTTCTAAAGTAAATCCTTATGCTATATGTATTGTCCAAACGCAAGCTAATTGTATCAGAAATTGTCTTTGTATTATGCAATGACTTTTTCTTCCCAATGATGGTAATAGCTTTTCAATATGAACCACCAGTGTCCACATTTTTTCAATATCTCCACCATATGATCATTGAATTTTTTTCTTTCTAATTTTCTAACATATGAATAAAAAGTTATATCCAACGTATATCTTTTCCATTTTGTCTATTTGAAGAATATGCATTCAATATTCCATCAAAACCATTAACAAGTCCATCTTCGATGTCGTATTTTCCAACATATAATTAAACGAGCATATTTTCTTTTAGTAGTATTTTTGCTGACATTCCCATTGTTTTCATAAGATGCAAATTTTGTTTGAATACTTTCAACTTTGTCAAATGATTCAAGCACTATTAACTTTGTATCCACATGTGACAACATTTTTTTATTGTGTCTCCGCACATGTTTATTTATCTAAAATAGATATGGAAAAAGTGGATCAATTGGTGGTGCTCTATAACAATGATGATTGATGAATTCTATGTTAGCATCCGACTGGACATTCAATCTCATTTTGTTTAAATCTGACACAAAATCGATATCTTTTGATACATTGGAGTATACAAAACATATGACTTTAATTTGTATTGTTAGAAACTATATGGAACTCTCAACTTGTTCAAAATGAAATGTTTAAATATTAGAGAGTATTTGATAGGTTGCACTTGATATAGGTTACCACACATTATCAAATCAACATTTCCAAAGTATTTACTAGGAGTAAGTTTTATTTCATGCAATCATTTATCAAGATGGTACAAAAGTTTAGAGATGACAAGAGAAATCTCATTGATGAGAATGACACAAAGATGTTCAAAGTGTTTAGGCAATGTGTCAATCTTTTCATTTTTTAAAGGAAAATATTCGAATTTTTTAAAAGGCATGGAAAAAGGAATAAGGCAATGTGACATCACCAACAATGAAGGTTGCTTTTCTTGTATAATATACTATGATTCCTTTAATTGTAAGTGTATCGTATTCAACGTTTCTATTGTACATGTGCATAAGAGATTGGAATATTGCTCTTGAAACATGTGTCTCTCTAGTGCTTGTATCTCCAGTCAAAAAATGATATATTGGTTTCAAGGGATTATGTTTCTTCTTAATCAATATATCTTTTAATATTGTTTCTTGTTCCTTGTTCAATTGTCTTCTTATGTTATAGAATTCTTAAACTTTAAGTATATGTGCTTATTTTGAAATATCGTAAGGATATGTGTTTCATTCTATGAAAATAGTGGTGGCCGGTATCAATATTTTACACTTCATATTCTTTACTTATGCTCAAGAAGAGACTATTGGAAATTGAATTGTTTTAATTGATTGTGTCTCCACTGAAATATCCATAATGATTTAGTTCAACAATGTTTGATGTGTTATCAAGGTCACCCCATGCTTTAGGAACTATATGAGTGAACACTTGCCAGTTTGGCATTCATCCAACTAGAGTGCATGTATTTAGAAATAGACTCATCAAGCCTATATGACACATATAACATCTTTTTTTCTTGATAAAATCTGGCTAGGTCCTTATGTTAACTATATCTCACAAATCTTATGACAAATGGCACATCACCATCTTGTCGTCTCTTGCCCTATTTTGTATAACATGATGCAAAATATGTTAAACAAATGTGTACAATAGTTGAATGTTGTTGCAAATAACAATAAATAATTAAAGCACAAAACACATGCTTTGAATCATCTAGTTCTTGTTGCAATTGTTTTGGTCTTTTGAGGATAAACACCCTTTGACATTTGGAAAAGTATTAATGAATATACATTTTCTTGAAATTGTACACAAAGGAAGGGAAAAACCAATATGCACAACTTGATGTGTGGACATTTGTTTCATGTTTAGTAAAGAGTTTCCAAGTCAAATGAATGTTTTCACAATATCAAGATTTGTTTTCTGATATTCTTCTTGAATATGTTTAAAATGTGTTGTCATGGTTCTATCAAGTTTTGTAATATAAGAGATACAATATTTGGTTGTTGTAGAATAATAAAACACAAAATGAGCATATGTTTTTTAATTCCACATATTTGGAAATGATGACGAAAAAAACTATTTTTCCATATCTCAGTTGGTCTTTCTTTTAGTAGAATCATTGTTTGTTTTAAACTACAATTTATGGCATCAATATATTCATGCTTGGAAAAACCCAAATTTGTCAATAAGTTGTCAAACATATATATTTCACTGTATGTGGCATCTTCTAGTGTTTCAAAAATATTTTTTGTGTTTTTATTTGTTTTTTCATCTATGGATTCAGGTGGTTCAAGTATAGTTGTTTTTTCGCATTAGAGGAATGGGAAAATTGAACCAACTATGTTTTTTTTTATTTATACAAGAATTTGTATGATGATGATGTTGAATTGTTTTAAGATCATTTGCAAGAACCCAAGAATCACAAGGAAAATATTTCTCTACAAATTGTTCTATATTAGTATTCATACTTTTGCTATATACCAATACATTATTTGTTCATATTAATGCATGGTTATGTTGATTTCCTTTGTTTTGCAATTATATTACAAAAAAGTAGTCGTGCAATTCACCAAAATATTTCTTATCATGGGAAACTAGTTGTCATAGGAAACCTATCCTATTATTGTAGTAATTCACACACGTTACTAGATCATTTCTTAATAAGCTATGAAATGGGTTTTATGTTATCTTGTTGTCAGTGGAAAGGTTTCGTTTGTCCTTGATAACTTGTACCCCATTGACCAGTGGTTTCCAATGATGGTCACCATAGCTAAAGGAAAAAAAAGTGCCAGTGGACCCAATTGTTGTATAATTGCATAACCATTCCTACGTAAAGAAAGAAATTAATCTGGAGAAGTGTGGATTGTTCTTATATCCATGTAACAAATTTCTGATTTAAGAATACGATCTAAATTTGGCCTCGAATTAACATCCTTTGCTAGTAGCTTTCTTCCCTTTACTTGTCCCTTTCTTATTCTTACACAAATATAGTTGAGAATTTGTCTAAGTACAATGCATACTGACTTGTAAAACAAATTTGTGATGTGGTAGGAAAATTCATGGTCCTTGTGCAATATTTCTCATTGGGTAATTTTTTTATATGTAATATTTTTTTGTAAAATCATCTAGACATTTTTCTCTATAGAAAAGTATAGGGAATCTCATTTCCTTAGAATATTTGTCCTAGAAAATTCCCAATGGAATATATCCCTCACAAGGGCCAATGTTCAACTAACTATTTTGAAGGTCATAAATACTACGGGATTATGCGAAACCACACAACTTTTTTTTTGTCACTGGATCCTTATTGTTGTCATTGGTACCAGTGTTTACTTCAAAACTTGTATCAACTTATAGTGTACTTGTGGCCTCTACAAAATTTTCCTTCTAGCTTTCATTTATGAATATCCTCTCCATTCGATAAAACATGCTTTTGCATCAAATATGCATGACCACATGCAACTTGAACACGACCATAAGCACAAGAATTTTTTTAGTAGAGTTCATTTTATCGCCAAAACAAATGAATCAGTTTCTTTTATATCACACAGAAATGCACATTGAAGCCGAGACATGTCAGCGGAAACATTTATTATACCTCCAGTTAGGCCCATTTTTGAAAGAAAACTCATCTTTAAACTCAGATATAGTAATTCATTATAGAAAGGGGATCAATCAAATAAACCAATATATGAAACTCCAAGACAAAATTCAGTCTAAATACCTATTTTAAAATGACTTACACTGAACCATTCAAAAGAAAATAAAAGCCATATACTACAAATTTACCAATGAAACAATCTATGTTTTTGTCACGAATTCCATGCATGTGAAAGAAATGTATTCCTTTTTCTCCACACACAGTTTCTCTGCACACTCGTTCTCATGCATAGAAGAAGTGAGATGTGGATTTCTAGGTAGTTAACAAAGTTTGGCATCCCACCATGGAATTGCATGTAAGAACTTATATCCTAACAAAAATTTAGTGGATCATAGTTAACTACAACAGAGACATAGGAAACTCTTACTATAGACATAAAATTTTACCTTGCATCTGGGACCACTTATAGCATGCTCCTCAGGCTCATGCCCTAATTCTCTTATTTCCATAAACCTTACCAATTCCTAACACAATTACCTAAGAAGAAAAAATTCTTAAAGGATTATAGTTATCACTATAGCTAAACTTTGTTGGGAGTTCAAGTCTCTATAGAATGAAAGATTGTGTGGAATTGAAACCTATGTGGAACAAATACATGTGTGGAACTAAAATATGTGCCAAACTATGGACCTAAAAAGACAAGTTCTATTTTTCTACACAAACTATACCCAAAACCAAATATGGAAGCAAGCATTTAAAGATAGACTCTATGGATACATGTGGATACAAAGCTAATAGTGCTTGAAACATTTGAAATAGTTGAAAGTATTCAAAGAAACTTTGCATCTTATGAAAAAACAACAATGTTTCCACAAAAATTACTAGTAAAAATAAATCGATGGAAAATATGGCATTGAAGATAGCCTTATTAACCATGCCTATGGAATATTGGAAACTTATTCTTCAAATAGAGAAAATAAATAAGATGTACTTTGGATAGTAAAAAAGTGATTTGTCTATTGGAAAATTACAAAGAAAAAAATTCCAAGGATTTTATGCTAAAAATATTGAAAAAGCATAGACTTTTGTGTCGCAAAACTATTACCATCATTTGGAGGTAAAATTCATCGTGGAATATGAAGATAATTTGCAGTAGAGATAGCTTACCTAGGACAATACATAGGGCACAAGGCCTGACCTTAGGAAGACTTGCATTTGACCTAAGAACATTAGACACATGGGTTAATGTACATAGCTCTTTAGCGAGTGAAAACCATGGATTTGTTGTTCTTGCTAAAAAATTTCAGACATGAAAATTTCCATGTTAATGAAAAAATAGACACAAAAATGAAGCACTTGATTAAAAATGCATCATGAACAACTTGTGACTATAGCTAAAGCCTATGTCAAACAAAGGCATGTGCATAAGTGCACTTTTAAGGGTATGTTTCACTAGTCCATACAATGTGCCCAAACGGAAATATTAATTTATAATTTCTGATTTCTCTAGTCATTGAATTTCTTGTTCCATTACACGGAGAGAAATCAAGTTAATCAAATGCATGGAAGCCATATAAACCTCAAATTAGCTACAATAAGCTCTAAATTATAAATAATAAAGTTGTCATAAATAAATTAATAATATCTCATAAATGATTATTTATTTTTTGGAACTAATAAAATAATGCAAGTATGCCAAAAAATGGTAATTGTTTCATGATAGTTTCAAATAATTTCCATTATTGTCATGTATATTTATGAACCACTAAGATCATTGATTGCAAAACAATCCAAAAGTAGTCAACTATCTAAATGTAGCTAAAATATGTGCCAAACAAATACATGTGTAGAAGTACATATATATGATGGTAAGTTTCACCACCCTACAGTGGGCCCAAAATGAAATATTTAATTTATAATTATGTTGGGAAATCAACCCATATATTTACACTCAAGTATAATTATTTATCTAGTCATGGAATTCCTTCTCACATTACATGGAGAGAAATGAAGCTAGTTCGATGGATGGAAGACAAATATAGACCCCAAAATAGCTACACTTGGTTGTAAATTATAAATAGTAAAATTCTCACAAATAAATTAAGATTAGTTCACAAATGATTATATAAATCTTTTGCAACTAATAAAATAATGCAATTATGGCAAAAAAAAGGTAATTGTTTCAAGTTACTGCCATTTTGGAATTGAATTATTTTATAGTGATATGACGAGCCAAAGTAAATGCCATGAAATATCTAATTCTTCTAGTTTTTTGTATCATGTAGATGTTCAAACAATTGTTGACACACATTCGATGTCAGAGCATTGTTCCTTTTTTCCTTGTAATGTTTAAGATTGTTTTTACATAGCTTGAAGTAGCATAAGGTTTTAGTTCACCATAGCCACAATTTCATGTAAGTAATCCTATGCATTTCAAATTTATTACTTTTCTTCACTTCTTTGCATTCTATTATATCTAGGACATAAGTTAGTAAATTGTTGCTCCATATTTCCTTTTTTTGCTCAAGCAAGAATCAGACCTTCTATTCATAAAAAGCTACAAAAGATTACATAAAATACAAAGTGTCAAAGAGTTGACAAACACCTTAAGAATGGCAGCTGAGCCAAATGCTCAAGAACCAGGCTAAGGGCCCACCAAACCGAATGACCAGTAGAGCCCAAGAGTGGGCCCGATGGTAAAAAAAGTCCATCTAGTAGTAGATCTGCCCGAGAACAAACTAGAGAGAAGAACAAAACTCCCTAACAAGAATGACAAATTGTAGCTGTAGATCTACTTCCACAAGGTCCCAGGTCTAAGAAGGATATCGAGCTGGAAAGTTGCGCTAGAAAAACCTGCTCGATGAAGCCGCGTGTTACCCAAAAAACTTCTTGTGGTAATGCAGACACTCGATAACCACGGAAACTGTAGCGAAACACTAGCACGACAAACCATGGTCGTAGATCTACTTCCATAAGATCTAACAGTTGTGTTGGATATCGAGCTGGAAAGGTGTGCAGGGAAAACCCACCCAATGAAGGCGGTATTCTCACTATTCCTGGAGCCACATGTAACTCGGTTAGTGGCATTGGAAGCTTTTCCAAAAAACCGCTTGTGGTAATGAAAATGCCCGATAACCATGGAAACTGTAGCGAAACCATCTAGGTCCCACGAACAAGCACTACAAACCTCAACCCTAGATCTTCTGCCATAAGATCCAATGGCTGTGAAGGATATCAGGCCAGGGAGAAGAGTGAGGAATACCCACCCGATGAAGGCGGTATTCTCTCTCTTCCTAGAGCCACGTGTTACACTGTTTGTGTCATTGGAAGCTTTTCTGAAAAACAACTTCTGGTAAAGTGGACGTCTAATAACCACGGAGACGGTTGCAAACCACTCTGATCTGTTGTGAAGATTTTGGAGACACTTTCTGGTTTCGCGCTTTTGCTCCCCTCCCTACCATTCCTCTATAAGATCCAAAACTCGGGCTGCTTGTTAGATGAACCCTGAACAACCATCACCTTAGCATTCAACTGGTTGTTTCCCCTACAAGTGCTGATAATGCTCCCTATCTTCTCGAGCAAGAGTGCTACTGTCCTCATGCAGTTGTCCTGCCTGAACCAACTCCCACGAGAAACACTTGTTTTCTCTTGTACATATCACCCCTTCATTAGCTAGCCGATACGCCACTCCGTTTGCATCTCTGCGCACATGTACAAAGCTTAGAGTTCTAAGAATTCTGAGATGAGATTGAATTCGGTGATATACTTGCAAAAGTCTCCAGTATTTTGAAACTTTGTCTAGTGATGTGCCTGTACATATCGTTTTGACCAAATTAATCGTTAATTCTGAGTCCGCCTCTATGATTGTATTTTGTAAATTGTAGTCCATCAAGATTTCTAAGCCTTGCTCAATGGCCATGAGTTTTGCCATATTGGTTGTAGCCCTCCCCAAGTGAATGTGAAAGATGACTTTGATATTTCCCTCTTCATATCTCAAGACTCCTCCGTAACCAACCTCCCCTGGGTTTCCTTTTGAGGCTCCATCTATGTTGAAGTAAATTGTTGCTTCATATTTCACTCAACTAGATTATTAAGGAAAAAAAAAACACATTAAACATAAAAATAGCACTTAGTTACT
Organism: Pinus taeda; assembly: GCA_000404065.3. Lineage (NCBI taxonomy): Eukaryota > Viridiplantae > Streptophyta > Pinopsida > Pinales > Pinaceae > Pinus > Pinus taeda. The sequence goes on from APFE030809088.1 coordinate 111,300, forward strand.
AGTCTCTGTATTTATTAGTGTTACTTATGACCCTATAGACTTCAATCTTGTGTGTGTGTATTAGTCTCTACAACTTTACTTCATAATAACAGGTTCCACAACTCTTCATATAATGTTAAATGACACATCTAAAATATGTGTGGAAGAAAGAATATAAAACTGTAAGTTTGACTAGTTCGCACAATGTGGCCCCAAAAACAAATATTTATGTTATAATTGTCTTGCAAACTGATATAGATATTTACATTTGCATATGTGAACCATGGAAAAATATATACAGGGGCTTATATCTTTTAAACTATGTTTGTATAACTTAAGAATGTTAGTAGGCATCTTTTGAAAGGTGTACTTGAAGGGTCGCCATTAGATTATGTTTTAATGCATATATCATTTGTTGATGGACAATTTATGTAATGTTTATATTTCCTATTGTGATATAAGTACCTTTTTGTTTGTTGAAAGAATAGTTATAAGAGTTTCCTAATAATATGATCATAGGTTATCTATTCCTTTAAGAGTATTGTTAACAAAAGCATAAATCTATTTAGTTTGTAATAGATCCCAATTATTTCTAATGATGGAGAAGTTCTAATAATCTAATTATGGTTGTTTGTAATGATCCCACTTGTTGTTGTTGATAGATTTATAGATTGATTTTGTTGTTTTTTGGGGAATATGCTAAATATAATTGTTGTCAAAACATTTTTCATATCTTAATGTAATGTGTATTTTTTATTTTTGCATTAATGTATCGATAAAACTCCATGAAGGGGATAAAGTTAAGGTGTTGAATCCTTTTGAAGGTGTTGTTGTGGGAATTCGGTTGATTCACCCACTATCTATTATACATGGATTCAAATTGAAAGGAACATGAGATGCAAACGTAAATTTTTTAAGGCCACAAGTAACATACCCCTTGCTTATGAAAACAAAATAAATGGAGTTGTTTGTATGAAACAGAGAAGAAACCTTCACACATCAACCACTAAAATATTTGCAAAATATGACTAGTCAATGTTTATCATTTACTAGCAATTAAATAGCTTGGCTCATTGCTATATGCAATAGTTTGAATGTGTTGTTCAAGGATTTTTATCATGGTGTATTTGTAAGAGTTGAAAACTCTTGGACTTTGACAACATTTGATTATATATATATGAATATTTTATAGTTTATCAAAATTACATTATATTTTGTAATTGTAGATTACTTTTTTAATCATGATGTTGAATCAATCTTTTAAATTTTATCATGTTGTAACTTGTTTATATATGTAATATTTGTATTTACATTTATGTTTTAATTAAAGTTTAATAATATGCTTATTTATGCATTATACAATTTATGGTATTTAATAAATTATTCGCATCGTATAAATGAAAATTTACCATTAAAATGGTGGTAAACATAATGATTATACAATTAATAAACATTGTATCAATATACTACTAGTTGATATAAACCAATGAACAAAAAAAATTAAATAAACTACCAAATGACAACAAATAAAAAATAAAATGACTAACTTTACTACCAATTAATGGAATCGGTTAATAAAAATCACTAAATATACTACTAATTGATGTCAATTAATAATTAAATTGAATAAATATACAACCAATTAACAACAATTAATGATTACAATGAGTAAATAAATGACTACCATGGCTAAATAAACCACCCATTAACAACAACCAATGACTAAATAAACAAATAAATATATTACCAAATTGATAAATCAAAGCAGCCATTAAATAACTAAAATTGGGCTAGTCATCAATTTGGTCACGTGATTAATGATCAATAGTAAACTACTAATGGTCACATGACCAAACTTAGTAATTTCTATGCATTTTTTAGTATTATTTTTAGTCATGTATTTTTGTTTTTCTACTAGTGTCTGAATTCCCTGTCGGTTTTCTTCTTGCGCATAATCTACTTAATTGAACACTTGGGGTTTTGTGCTATAGGCACTTCCTGTCCTTGTACACATTATTCAATGACTCTATGTAGCTTATATAGATCTAATCTATCCTTTATTAAGTTTAAACAATTATCGAAGAAATTCTTGATGGGTTTTACCTCTCCTCCTCCTTCTCTTGTCGTAGACTTGTTGTATACTCGGGTATGTCATATACCAATTGCTCTTGCTTCCAATTTGAACTTATCAGACCCCATTCTATCACAACAAACTCTCTTCTCACTTCCTTACATATTTCTTTCTCCCTCGTTGGATCAAACTTGGGAGGTGGCTCTGCCACATTTCTCACCCATTGGTATGGATGGTTTCCTAGTCGACTAGCATCTGCTCCTATCCTTGCTCCTCCACACATACTTTATCCTACTTGTGGTTGATCTGAGTGCTCTTCAACAATTTTCATGTGCAAATTATGTCAGTTCTTCTCCTTCCACTTCACAATCAATTGAGGATAACATTTGATAGCATGGTCCAATTTTTTACAGTATGTCCATGTCATGCAGGGGTTAGGGAAATCCCACACAAAATGTCCTAGTTTCTTGCAATTACAAAAGATGATCGGGCTTCCTCTTCCAAATCCTCCTTTACCTCTACCTTGAAATACTTGACATCTTCATTGCATCCCTTGGCCTCTTGCTGGATTGTATCCTCTAGGCATGTTATAGATTGGCATTGTAGCTTCATAACCATCTCCTTCTTGTACCTTGTATGTATTATATGTGCACTCTCTCATTAAATCAAATGCACGATATGTATATATGTCATGTCCCACTTACTTGCAAAATTTGCATAACATAGTTTTGACTGCAATTTGATATTTCTACATCACTAGACAAGATGTTGGTATATGACCCTGAACTCTACACACTTCACACCATAGTCCATACCATGTGACAATGGATTAACATCTCCTATATCCATCTATTTGTGACAATTGAGCATTCGTTCCTATGATGTACCTCCTTTCTACATATAGTGCACAAAAATTATTTATGCTTTCCCTTTCCCTTCGCTAGGTCCTGTAACTGTATTGTTAATGCTACTAGCTATAACTAGACTTCCACCATCCCTACATTGTTTTATCTACTTGTAGGGGATGATTCTAACTCCATGGTAGATTCCACTGCTTCATATTATGTGGAAAAAAAAAATTGAGTTAAAGGATCATGTATATGTGGCAATAAACTTGTAATAAACCACTCTCTATGTTGTGCATTAGAAATTGGAAATGATAACCTTTCTAACAAAACTTTGAAAGTTTCGTTGTAATCCTATACCAACTCGCCAATGTGCTTCTTGATCACCTTGACCTATATGATACATTGAGACTTTTATTTTAGTTTCCGGAACTCCTTTAGTAGTGCCTACCTAATTTCTTCCAATGATCTATCTTGTCTTATTTGTGCAATCTTCTTTAATTTCATATACTAGGTTAATGCACGATCCCTAAAAGTGGTATCCAACTATTCCACCTTCATTTGTTCATCTTGTACCTACTTGACAGCCTAAACTACCTGAAACACAAAAATATGTTGCTGCGGATCCTATGATCTGACAGTGTGAAAGATCAACATTTGCATAGAATGATCAATGTTCATCATGATTATCTACGCAATTCTACTATATGATACTTTTCGTTGATTTGATGGTACATTGGGTCCTTTATGACTACTTCCATTTTCTTGACTACTTTTAGTATTCTCCTTAGTAATTGAAACTATGTAACACGCCCTCGTCATAAGTCCAATGAAGTAGCCAACCAGCTGGGAAAACATGTGATGAGAGAGGCTACTATAAGGGATTCAATCTCCTTGGTTACCATAAGGAAATGGAATCAAAAAAACTCATCAAAAAAACCCATCCAGAACATCAATAACACCCCTAAGAGACATTTCGTCCACTCAAACATCGTGTATCTAGGTCCCACTGATGTTTTAAGCCTCTTAACCCAAATTTTCTCTCATGATATAGGCAAGATAGCTACCAGCAACTCAAAGTCGCTCTCATAGGCCTTTCTGCCAGTCACTGTGGACTTTTCTCAGAAAACCTGTGCCAACGACCTCGAGATTTGAGCCACTTTTCTAGCCCAAAATCCCAACCTTTGCCCAAAACTTGCTAAAACCTTCAGAATCCATCAAATACTAGGACTAGGCCTGAGCATCCCAAAACAGGATTGACATTTTGTCAAACACTTGGCATTAGTGCAACCTACAGGTCTAGCATACAAGAAAGAGCATAAATGACTGAAAGAATTTATGAAACATAACCAGAAGGATCACCTCCTTCTCCTTTGGACTATTATATCATCAATTAGTTCTTGCATCCATCCATTTAAAAATTACAAGTAAATACATGAAATAACCATGACATGAACTAGTCACATAACCATGCTTATAATAAGCATTAAACCATATAATATCAAAGATATTACAACCATTAAATCCACACAAAAAAATACAAAAGTAAGAGAACTTAGCTTTTATTAATCATAGAAAATCTGACCAGGTTTGGGACTTCCACGTATCACTCGATCATATACATGGCTGAATCACATACCACTTCCATATCTTTTCCAATATTCCTTAGCCAAAACACACATCTAGTGATTCCCACTAGGATATATTTTCCAAACATTCATATTAGAATAAGTGTCCCTTAATCATGGTCTTATTTTGCCTTTATTAGCTTTTATTACATGAAATTTTCACCAGGGTTGTTACAGAACCCTCTTCCTTGGGGAACACAGTCCTCAATGTTAAACCACACCATGACGTCAGCAAAACCATTGAAAAGAAAACATACTTCCCATGGAGCTTTATAACTTAGCTCATTGTAGTATTTACAATGAAAGAGCTGCTCAAAATAAAAACATCATGACAATGTAACAACCATACCACTTATTGGAGCTTGATAACTTAGCTCATGGGAGTATTTACATCCATATACATATACATACATATACCAAAACATTAGCAAGACATATGCCAAACATATACCCAACAACAAACCAAAACTTCTTTGCCTCACCTGACAAACAATGAAGGATGCAGGGCTTGCATCTGATCTACCATCTCCCATGTAGCTTCTTCAGGCCCAAAGTGCTTCCAGTGCACTTTAAATTTCTCTATGGCTCTATTCCTAAGCATGATATTTTTCAGTTGTAATATGCATTGAGGCTCCAGCTGGAACTCTCCTTCTTGCTCCACCTGTAATACAAACCAATCAATAACATGAGCAACATCCTTTATATACTTCTTAACCAATGAAACATGGAAAACATCATGGATTTTCACTATTGGAGGCACTGCAAGTCCATATTCCACTGGTGCAATCCTCTCAAGGATCTCGAAAGGCCCACTATATTGTGGTGCCAACTTGGCACATGAATCAATTCTCAAAGAGATTTTCTTGGGCTTGATGCACAAATACACATGCTCCCCAACTTGAAACTCCTTGAACACCCTGTGTTATTCTACATAACTCTTCTTTCTATCCTATGTTTCCTTTAGATTTTTCTTTATAACCTGCATTTCATGCTCCATGTCTATCAACATGTATAGTCCAATAAGTACCCTATTCACTAGATCACTGCAGCTAATGGGAGTGTTACAACTCTGCCCATACAACTCCTGATAACCATTGGTGTATGCAAACTCAACCAATGGAAGATACTCCTCCCATTTCTAATACTGGTGCATCACGTACATTTTCAACATATCCTCTAAGATCTTGTTGACCCTCTCTGTCTATCCATCTATCTGCGGATGATAAGTTGTGCTCAAGGCCAACTATGTGCCCAAGCCTGCAAATAGTTCCTTCCAAAACTTGGAAGTGAACTTTACATCCTTATCTTACACAATGTTATTTGGAATACCATGCAGTCTCACTATCTCTCTGATGAAAACCTATGCTACCTCACTGGTTGAATATGTAGTCTTTATTAGAATGATGTGAGCTACCTTGCTCGGTATGTAAACCACAACCATAATAGAGTCATGCTTCTTTACTATCCTCGGAAGACCTGTGATGAAATCCATGGAAATGGCCTCCCATTTCCATTCTCGAATCACTCTAGGATGTAGTAAAGCACCTATATGCTTACATTCCACCTTGACCTTTTGACAATCTAAACATCTAGCCATGAACTTTGCCACTTCCTTCTTCAAATCTGGCCAATAGTAGAACTTCTTCACCATCGTCAACGTCTTATGATATCCTGAATGACCCGAGTATGGCTTGGGATGAAATTTCCTCAAGGTAAGCTTCTTGAGCTCACTACAATTCGATACATAGATCTTGTCTCTAAATCTCATCAAACCATCTATCGTGAGATGATAGTCTACATCCTAGTCAACTGTACCTGTACCCACACCTGTACCTGAAGCTGTGTTAAGTTGTAACCTATGCATAATCTCCATGTATTTGTCATCCTCCTATCCTACTTGCAAGATCCTATCCTGTAACTTTGTCACATAAGAGCTCATAGATGCTATATGATTTACATGTACCTTCCTGCTAAGAGCATCCACAACCTAGTTCTCCTTCCCTTTTGATATATCTAATCTCGAAGTCGAACTCACTAAGGGTAGCCAACCATCTAGCTTTCCTGGCATTCAAATTCGGCTGATCAAAAAAATATCTCAACCCACTGTGATCGCTCATGTTAACCTCCTACCAAGAAGATAGTGCCTCCACATCTTCAATGCATGTATAATCATTGATAGCTCAAGATCATGCGTTGGATAGTTCTACTCGTGCTCATTCAATTTTCATGACTCATAGCACACTACCTGCCCTTCTTGCATGAGAAATCCAGAAATTCCTCTCTTGTAAACATATGTACAAACTACAAATTCCTTGTCTAGATCCATAATCTTTAACATTAGTATATGTGTCAACAACTGCTTAAGTTGCTCAAAACTAGCCTCGCATCCTTCTATCCATTCAAACTTCTTACCTTTTCACTACAATGATGTGATAGGATATGCAATGTCTGAGAAGATCCTGATGAACCTCCCCTAGAAGCCTGCTAATCCCTTAAATGATCTCACCTCATCCACATTCTTAGGAGTTGCCCACTTCATAATATCCCTTATCTATTTCGGATCCACTGTTATGCCATCCTTGGAGACAACATGCACCAAATAATGTATCTCCATCTAAAATAAGATGCACTTGCTAAGTTTAACATACAACTGATGCTCTCTTAGAAACCTCAACACTGCTGCTAAATGCTCAGCATGTTCTTCCTCATTCTTAGAATATACCAATATGTCATCAATGAATACAATAACAAACTTGTATCGATAAGGAAACAACACACTATTCATCAAAAACATAAATGTTGTTGGAGCATTAGTCAAAGTGAATGGAACAACAACAAAATCATAATGCCCATACCTGGTCCTAAATGCAATCATGAATATATCCTCTTCCTTGATCCGTACCTGATGGTATCCCAATCACAAGTTAATATTAGAGAACATTGTTGCTCCCTTCAACTGATCAAACAAATAATCAATCCTCGACAAAGGATACATGTTCTTGATCATTACTTTGTTCAACTTCCTATAGTTAGTGCACAATCTAAGAGTACCATATTTCTTCTTCACGAATAACACTGGTGCACCCCAAGATGATACACTCAGCCTAATGTACACCTTGTCTAACATTTCCTTCATTTCCAACTTTAACTCAATGAACTCAGGTGTGCTCATCATGTAAGGTGCTTATAATGTTGGGGCTACCCCTGGCACCAACTTAATAGAAAAGTCTACCTCCCTATGAGGTGGCACCTCTATAATGTCCTCAGGAAATACATCCTAAAACTGCTACAAAACTGGGTACCTGTTCAACACATCTACATCTTCAACCTCCTTACCCTTTTCACTAGAAATGTGTATTGCAAACATCACACAATTGTTTCTATAAATATGCTTACCCTGCATAGTGGTAACAATCCTCACTGATGCGGGCTTCTTCTTCCATTGCAAAGTACTATTTTCCCCACTATCATCCACACACTCAATGGCCTTGTCGAAGAAATCCACTTTGGTTTTGTGAAGGTACAGCCAATCCATACCCAAAATCATATTATACGAACCCAATGGCAATACATTCAAATGTGTTATTGTATGCATACCATTTAATTCAAATGTAGAAGCTCTTACCCAATGGTGAACTCACTTCTTTGTACCTATAGCCAATTGTACAACCCATGATTTTGCATGCACTTCTTTTCTCAAACCACACTTATCCACTAGTTCAAGATTAATATAACTATAGTTAGATCCATGATCAATCAAAATAGAAATGACTTGATCACAAATCTTACCATCCATCTCAGTGATTGATGCCTGATGATCTACCTTCCATTTGTCCACAATTGCATAGATCCGAGGAATGTTATGACCAACATCACCAACTATATGCACCTCCTGAGCACTATAGATCTAGGGTCTACCACCTCTTTGATACTGCGGAAAATCCTTCTTATGATGATCCTTACCACATATCCAACACTGGAATGGTTCCCTATCACCGCCTCTAGCTTGCTTCTCTCCACATACTTTCTTAGTTGTAATGAATGTCTTATAAGGAACTGCATTTTCTTTCTCACTTTCATCTTGAATTTTTCTTCTCTTTGGTGGCCATTTTCCTTTATCTTTCTCATTTCTTTTCAAGTCATGCTTGGGATAAACTTTGCACTTCTACTGCTTATAACAATGTTTCAACTTTCGGATGGCCTCCTCCAACAATATAGGCTCATCGAACTCAATCCGCTCTCTATATGCAACTGGCAACCCAGTGATGAATATATCAACCTTGGCCTTCTCCTCATTGGGGTAAGACACATATCTCAACAATTCCAAAAATATGTTAGTATACTCATCATTTATCAAAGAATGTATCCAAAATTCATAAAACTCCTTAGCTTTGTCATCATAGTACCTCTCTGACAAGTACTTCTTCTTGAATAGCCTTTCAAATGCATGCCAATTCAAATCCTCCTCATGTGTACCTTTCAATTTCTTCACGTATTCCCAACAAATATCTGCTTTACCTTTGAGACTGAAAGTGGTTATCTTTTCTTTCATGTTTTTTGAATAATCATGCAATCAGAAGAATTTCTTCATACCAAGCAACCATGCCTCTGCATCTTGCGATTAATTTATCTCTCCATCAAAGGTAGGTGGATTTTCCTTCTTAAACTCATCTAGAAAGTATCCCCTATCACACCTCCTGTAAGGATAATGACAATGACAATCATGATGTCTATCAGAACTAGAACTGGAATAGTACATATGTCGATCACTTCTCCTATCTGGAGTGTCTAATAGCCTACCATCTATGATTGTGTCAGATCTATCCAACCTATTTCTACTAGGATACCTATTGCCATATGCCCCATTAGTTTTGTCCTCATGTCCATGGCTGATCTGAAGTGGTCCCTGTCGTTGTAAATTTGACAAACTCTGAAGTAGTATTGCATTCACCTCTACTTGTTTCTCTTGTGCCTGCATGATTTTGGCATTGTCTACTTTGCAACTCCTTATTTCTTCCTTCAGACTTCTCAATGTGTCTTCCAAGTCAGAAGAGTTCCCCACACCACACTGCCCATCTGATACATATGGAGATTCTATGTAGTCTACCACTTTGCTAGCCATCTGATCTCTTTCCTGCAAGGCATACTATGTCAACTAAACCAAATCACAATAAACCAGTGTAACTTAGCATAATTCGGGGAGGATACCTTGTTTGCAGATCATCCAATCAATGTGATACATGTATAACATAATCATAAAAACATATATACATATATCAAATAAGTGTATCAATGCATAAACACCATTATATCTAGGGTCCAGTCATCAATGCAAGGCCATATCAACAATGCATGTTGTGACCTCATGCATGACAACAACCATTACTCCATTGCACACATTGCCACATGAAACTATCAACACGCATAAGAAATTCCTAATCAACTACGCATACGTATTAACGCATGTAGTCGATCATAAGTGATCAATTCTTGTAATCAACCTACAAGACTGATACATGTAATCAAAACATTCAAGAATAAACCTAACTTACAAGGATGTAGTCAAGAAAAATATAATCAACATGTAAGCGACATATAACCATATGCAACCAGTTATAAAATTCTAACGATGCATCCCACAAAATCACATCAAGCTCCTCATGACAACCTTACTACAATCATGATCAACATGATGCAATGCAACAAGCACATAGAATGAAAGTCTAAGAGATGCACATGGAACTGACATGCATGCATGACCAAGCACCTTCACCTAAGTAGAGTGCAACCACGCTCTGATACCACTCTATAACACCCCCTCCTCCCAGGTCCACCCAAGCATCCAACCAAATGGGAAAAGATGTGATGAGAGAGGTTACTATAAGGGATTCAATCTCCTTGGTGACCTTAAGGAAATGGAATAGATGGAAGTCATCAAATAAACCCATCCACATCAACAATTACACACCCAAAAAACATGTCAGCCACTCATCCTGTCCCTAGGTCCCACTGATATTTTAAGCCTCTCAACCCAAAGTCACTCTCATTGTATAGGCAAGACAACGACCATCAACTCAAAGTTGCTCTCATAGGCCTCTGTGCTAGCGACTGTGGACTTTTCTTAGCAGACTTGTGCCAGCGACCCCGAGATTTAGCCACTTTTCTAGCCTAGAAGCTCAACCTCTGCCTAGAACATTCTTCAACCTTTATAATCCATCAAAGACATGATAACATTGCTGATAAATAAAAAATCAACCTCACGACTAGACCTGAACATCCCCAATCAGGATTGACATTCTTTCAAACAGTTGACATCAATGCAACCTATAGGTCTAGGATACAAGACAAAACATAAATGACTGAAATAACTTATGAAACATAACCAAAAGGATCACCTCCTTCTCCATTGGACTATTATATCATCAATTAGGTCTTACATCCATCCATTTAACACTTACAAGTAAATACGTGAAATAACCATGACTTGAACTAGTCACATAACCATGCTTATAACTAGCATTAAACCATGTAAATATCAAGATATGACAACTATTAAATCCACATATAAACAAGTACAAAAGTAAGAGAAATTAGCTTTTATTAATCATAGGAAAAACCGACCAGGTTCGGGACTTCCACTTACCACTTGACCATAGACATGGCTGAACAAAATCTCTCTTTTAGCAAGTCACCCCCGTTCCATATTCCAAGCATGAATGTGGGATCTCATAGAAAAACCAATCCAATAACAACCAAGGGAATCCAAAGGTTAAACCACCTCTACCCTCACCAAATCGTGATCACACCAAAACCAGTGCTCCGATCACAACCATACCAAACTTGGAATGCCATCTGGAATCCATCACTATCCTTGAGGAATTTTTTGTCTCCTTGTATCTCAAGTTTTACAACAATCCAAACCTGAATCACTAGGCCCTAAACCGAGACTTTTCCCTTAGGTTTTACCATGTATCCCACCAAAACCAGTCAAGGGATTCCTAGGCCTTTAGGAAAGAACATTGAGACCACCTCCACCTTGGATTCTGAAATCCATCCTGAAAACCAAAGATTAAAACCAAAATAAACACTCCAACATCATGGCATCGGAAAGGCAAGGCTAGGCAGAAACCATTGTCATAACCCGACAAAACCATGCCACCGATAGTAAGAGAACCATACACCAACATGCAAATCCATGCATGTCCAAACCAGCTAGGAAATCACACATGCAAAAGGTTTCCTGCAATTATTCCTGTTGAAGCTGCTTGATCCTGCTCTTCTTCCTTGATCCTTTCTTTCCTTCCTTTCCCTTTGCTTGCTTTTCCTTCCTTGATCCAAATCTAGAGTGCTCCAAGAAAAATCTAAGTGACCAAGAGAGAGAGAGAGAGAATAATGATAAAGCTTCAAACTTGAACTGACAAAAGGTTACCAAGTGATCCTCAGAAGCCTTTTATTAATGAGGCCTCTATTTTCTTCATTTTCCATTATTTTCCTTCAATTTCCTCCTCACATGAAACCTGTGACCATACTTTTTCAACTCTTAATCCTTCATAAAAATAGCTAGAATCTCTTATTGTCCTTTGAGAAGGTGAAGTGTTATTTTCACCATTGTGATTTACACTCCTATCATAATTCCACGACCTTCCCAAAAACAAATGGTGAGTAACCATGAGTATAACATTGTGTAGGTTTCTAATATTTTATTATATTTATTGCTACTTTGCACCACCTTATCACCATAACTTGTACCGCTTTTAAAACCAAAACCATGTGTATGATTGTTTTCATATTGCCAAATTCCACTTTTGAACCATATCTACAACTGCCACATCTAACATTTTACCATTATCTATAATCACTTTATAGTACTTTCCTCTACTTTATATTTTGCTCTATATATGCCTGCTCTTCCTCAATAAATGTTTTTCATCTATAACATGATAATACTTCATTTTCATTTCCATGGTTTATTTTAATGTCACATTTTCACTTTCTTTTGCTACTAAATTATGATCTTTCCTAACATTAAGATAAACTATAAAAAATTATAAACTTAATATTTTCATATTCTTTATTTAAAAACTGTGAATATAATAATATTCATCTTTTCAATATTTAAATTTATATTTTAAAAATATAAAACCAATTTTTTTTAATCTTAACATCATCATTGTGTGAAACTTTTGAAAAAGCAATTGTTATAATAAAATATATTATATTATTGACTAGCTCTTCAAAAGGTATATCATAATTATAAAGTACTTAATAGTATATAGCTTTGCAGGATTCCAAAGCTATCATTGCACCATCAGTTTTTAAATATCATTCCAAAGCTATAATTGCATCATTAGCTTATGGTTGTCATAAGCTTCGGATATTCTATTATAAACACTCAACACATGCGATAAGCTTTGGAGTATTCCTCCACGTTGAATTTAAAACACTAGTAACTTTGGAGGATTCCTTCCACGTTGATTCTAATGTTTGGACATAAGGTGTGTGGAACCTCTTTCTATCAGATCTAAAAATCATGAAATATACATATCGTTGGTAGGCGATGTTCTTTATAAATCTTGAAGGATTCTATAACATTAGTTTAACAAATTAAATATATATATAAACTATGCATGCATCTAGTTGGTATGTTCTTTATAATTTTTTGAGGATTCTCTTTTATTTGGGCAAATTTTATAACATGATTTTTGTTATGCTTTTTGTTCGGATCAAGGTGAACATGGTTATCAAGACATATATACAACCCACATAAGAATTAACATTATTCGGATCCTTTGTTATATTTTAATGGAAATCACATAATTATTATCATCATCATCGAAGTTATGGTAGAAGGAGATGAGTTCTTTTGCAATTTCACGAATATCAAAGAGCAAGGTTTTCATGCCAAGTATTATCACCTATTCTTTTTTATTTACCTAGTTGATCACCAGTTTTGAATATCCCAACACCTCAGGGTGCATTACCCCTTTTTCCTTGGCCAATTCTAACTGGATATGTAGAGCTAATAACTCTTCTTTATTATTCGATCATCTTCTAGGAACGTATCTACAATGAACTGAGTGATTTTGATTAAGATAAAGGACCATCCCCATTCCACATCATGGAAAATGGATTTAGTTAGCCCTGTACAAAAAAATCATGGATATCCTAAGTTTACCATTAGAATAATTGGAATTTTGGGCCATGACTTCTTTGGATCTATCTTATATTCTTGTGCCATCGCCACTATCTTTGCTACACAAATATCTAGAAGAATATTAAACTTATCCTAGAATATGCTTTGATTTCATGCCCTCCACACATAAGTTATTAACAGACAAGGTAATCCAAGGAAGGTCAATGCAGCTTTAACTTTCCACCTAAATATGGCATGCTATTGTCTAGATCATGGGGGCCTAAACTCCAAGGGTCTTTACAACTTGACATGTCATATGCCACAATCTCAATCTTTGGACAACCTAAAAAGTTGTACAGAGAAACCCTAATGAAATATGTAGTGAGTAGCCGGGATAGGCCTCAAAACTTTCCTATCTACTCCCTGCATTCGGACATTGATTCTTTTATTTTTTATAATGCTGAACAAACACATCAAACCACTTCAAACAATATTATTTCAAAACCAAAAGAAATTGTAGTTATAGCTAAAAAAGAAATTGTCCAAACTCAAGAGATTTCCAATAAACAAGATAATCAAAATGCAGCAAACAAGGAAAATTTTCTTCCCTTTGTCAGTGAAAATTATGAACATGAGATATTATGGCACCTTACATTTGATGGATCAGTGAATAAGTTAGAAGCAGGAGTAGGAGTGTGGATATATAATCTGGAGAATGATCACTCAGAGGGCGATGCTTACAGACTGAATTTTGAATGCACTAACAACATGGCCGAGTATGAAACACTTCTTTTAGGTCTTAAATTAGTTAGGAAGCTAGGAGCTATAAGAGTTTCTATCATGGGAGAATCTGAATTAGTGATAAAATAGATTAAATTTGTATATATGACCAAAGACCCTAGATTAAGTTGTTACAAGGGAACCATTATAGAAATAATAAACACTTTCCTAGAAACTAAGGTTGCAGTAATTCCTAGGAAGTATAATATGCAGGTTCATAGTTTAGCAATGTTTTCTAGCACTTGTAAGTTACCATTTCAACCTAACCATCAATACACTTCTGAGGTCATGCATAGAACTACCATCCTAGATAACTTGAAAAACTCGCAAGTATTTACTAATGACCAATAGATAAACAATTTTTTAACCTTAGAGGAATAATTTGTAAATAGTGATATATATATTGACATAACATTAGATCTTGATTTTAAAGATGAAATAGAAATTAATGAAATAGAAGATGGAAAGATAGATAGATTCCATCCCAATAAATTTACAAAATTAGATGTAGAAAACCTAAAGCAAGTTGAAATTGATGAGATAATTAACGAAGACTCTGAAATCATTAATCTCAAAGACAACTTTTTGCCCAAAGGATTAACCCCTTTGGAAGACTTGTTTGATTCAAATGATGTCCCTAGAAAACCAAATATGGAACCCTTAAAATATGATATATAGGAGTGTAATATAGGCACTAAGGAAAATCCAAAATTGATCAAACTTTCAAAGTCCTTACCTCCTACCGAAAAAGTGAAATACCTTGAACTATTAAAGGAATTCCAAGATGTCTTTGCTTGGAGTTATGAGGACCTCAAGTCCTATGACACTAGCATCATACAACACACTATCCCCATAAAAGAAAACCAAAAACCTTTCAGGCAGAGGAGGATCAATCCCATCATATTGCCTTCTATTGAAAAGGAAATCTAAAGGATGTATGAGGCCAAGATAATAGCACCAATCAGATTTTCTAATTGGGTTTCAAATTTTGTGCCAACAAGGAAGAAAACTGGTGAGATCAGACTTTGTGTTGATCTCAGAAATCTTAATAAAATTTCACTCAAAGACAATTTTTCCTCTCCCTAAAACGGATCATATCTTACAAAGGGTAGTAAGGTCAACCAGAATCTCATTATTGGATGGGTTTTCCGGTTACAATCAGATTTTAGTTCACACAGATGACCAGGCTAAAACTATGTTTACTACTCCTTGGGGCACATTCATGCATGTGAAGACGCCTTTGGATTAAAGAATGCAGAGGCCACTTTCCAAAGAGCCATGGACATAGCTTTTGCTAAGGAAATTTATGACTTGCTAGTAATATATTTAGATGGCATCACTGTATTCTCAAAATCTGATAAAAAACACTTAGATCATCTAAGATAGGTTTTCATCAAATGCAGGAAGTATGGAATTTCTTTGAATCCCAAAAAATATTTATTTGGGTTAGAAGAGGGAAATTTATTAGGCCATATAATCTCTAAATATGGTATCCAAATAGATCCTGCAAGAATTGAAGCCATATTATAGATACAACATCCTAGGAGCATTAGGGAATTACAAGCCTTTTTAGGGAAAATTAAGTTTCTTAGGAGATTTATTTCTAACTTAGCATAATTAATTAGATCATTAAACAATATGTTGAAAAAAGATTCAACCATAAAATGGACCATTGAGGCTAAGAAATCCTTTGAAGATATTCAGCTAGCCTTAACAAAAACACCAATTTTGATCAGTCCAAAGTTTCATAGATATTTCATTATATTGTCCATTGCTTCAGAACACACAATTGTTGCAGTTCTACTGCAAAAGAATGATCAGGGTTATGAACAACCTATTGCCTTTTTTAGCAAAGCCCTGAGATATACCCCCTTAAAATACAATATAATGGAAAAGAAAGTCTTTGCTTTGGTCAAAGCTATCAAAGGTTTTAGAGTTTGCATTTTATATTCTCATATAATAGCATATGTCCCCAATTCAATAGTCAAGGATATCCTAACTCAGGATGGTTCAGATGGAAAGAGAGGGAAATGGATTGCTACTGTATTATAATATGACCTAGAAATCAAACCAACTAAGTTAATCAAAGGCCAGGGTTTGGCCAAGCTCATGCATGAATCAAACTGTCAGGCCTTAGATATAAATTTTATTGTAGAAATGGATAGTGGAGAGGAGATGGTGACTCCACCAATCAGCCAGGCCTTTATTGAATCACCATGGTATGTTGACATCATATATGTTTCATGAAATCTACAAGCTCCTCCTGAATTATCCAGGACCAAAAGCAAATTTTTAAAAATGAAATCCTTAAAATTTTGCTTATTTGACAATGCCTTGTTTTGGAGAAATAATGAAGGTATCCTTCTTAACTATTTATTAAAACAAGAATCTAATAAAGTGTTACAAGAGTTTCATGCAAGTGACTGTGGAGGACATCTTTACTGGAAAACCACTGCTGACAAAATTCTTAGAGCCAGTTTCTATTGGCCTACTTTGTTTTATGATGTAAAGAAATTTGTAACCTCCTATCATAAATGTCAATTTTTTTAAGGAAATAAAATTCTTTTACCCCTTCCCCTAAAACCAGTCTTTGTTGAAGCACCTTTTCAACAATGGGGTCTTGACTTCATTGGTGAAATCCATCCACCTTCCTCTGCCCAACACAAATGGATCCTCACTACTACAGATTATTTTACCAAATGGATAGAATCCATACCATCAAGGCAAGCCACTGACACTATTATAATAACCTTCCTTGAGGCCAACATCCTATCAAGATTCGGATGCCCAACCAAAATCATCACTGATAATGCAGTAGCTTTCAAATCTAGAAGAATGATTGATTTTTGTAATAAGTATCATATAACCCTAGGCCACTCCACAACTTATTACCTTCAAGGAAATGGACTAGCAGATTCCTCAAACAAAAGTCTAGTAAACATCATCAAAAAGTTGTTAGAGGATAACAAGAAAACATGGAACAAAAAGCTAGTAAATGCCTTATGGGCAGATAGTCTAACCACAAAGAAATCCATTATTACTAGTCCTTATCAATTAGTTTATGGAATGGAAGTTGTTTTCCCATCTTCCTTGGGAACAACAGTGATGAAGCTGCTCCAAGAGTTGCAGGTTGAACCAAATGACATCCAAAGAAGAATCAACCAAAAAATCCACTTACAACAAACCAGGGAAGAAGTGTATATCAGATCTCAAGCTGTGCAAGAAAGGATCAAGAAGAATTTTGATAAAAGGACTAAGGCAGAAGATTTTTACCTAGGGGACAAAGTTCTAAAATAGGATTCAAGGAGAGAGGATAAAGGTAATCATGGGAAATTTGATTTCCTATGGAAAGGCCCATATATCATTTATGCTTTCAGAGGTAATAATGTTTTTTTCCTCAAAGAAATGGATGGCACAGAAGCAGGAGGACCAGTTGATGGTCGAATGCTCAAACATTATATTGAACCTAGTTACTAATTTCACTGACCATTTGTAAATACTTTAGTTTCAAAAGTCTAGAGTTGATTGGATGGTAATTTTGAAGTTGAAGCCCGAAGAGAAGGCCCTAAGCTTCAAAAGCTTTACTGTTATAAATAGTAAACAATGCAGAAACATGAAAAGGAAAAGTTGTAGGGTAACATCATAGCAATTCAGAAGGCCATTTGTCTACAAAGTTCTTGACATTTCACCAGGGAATGCCATCCCCAAGTGGAGCCACTTTTAGGTTCCTATACCAATAGGAGTCATAATTTTTTAATGTCTAATATTAAACTTGTAATATGTACATACCTTTGCTTTCTACAAATGTTTTCCATATTCAATAAGTTAAAAAATGTAAAGAGGGTATGTCCTAAAAGAAAAATCAAAGGAAGAAAACAATAAAAAGGTCAAAAAAGATGAAAAATATGAATCCCAAGAAAAGAAAAAAAGACCATGAAAGTGAGCAAGCCAAAATTCCACTCCTACTTTACTTTTATGAGAATAAAATGATTGCGTGTAGCTTGTAATCCTTGTCACAATCCATGATAGTCAAAATGTTTAAACTTGGCTATTTCATCTTTTCAATTTCATGTCTATAGATAGAGAATAAAAATCTAGTCAAACAGTATAACCTTGGCATATAATTAGATAGGTAGAGTAAATAAAAGGAGCTCAACTGTTTAATCTGAGCCCTTAGATTAAATAAGGATAATTAGTTAGTTTACTATTGTAAAAAGAAAGAAAAATGTTTAATAAGGGTTTGCTAGCTCAAATTCACCCTAATAAAGAGAAGTGAAAATGGTAGGATGAGCAGATGGGTAAGTAGAAGAAAGGTTGCAGAAGTATGGTGATTGATTAGACAAAAACATGTTTATCATCTTTTCCATCATAAAAGTTCTATAGAAAAATGGACAATCAAGCATGATATTGGATGTCAAAGTCAATTAATTAACTTCCCTCATTCATTTCACCTTTTACTTAACTAATTTCCCACAATAAAGTTCAAAGTACCAAAACCTTTAGGTCAAAGAGGCTCAGATCGTTTCTTTGACTTTTGGAGGGATTGGACCCTCGGTTCAATGACTTATAGGCAATAAGTACTAAAAGCCCCTCATAAAAATTCATCCCCCCCTTTAGTTCATTCATTTTCCCTAATAATACTCCTTTCCTAAGGTTAAAATACTTTTACCTAGGAAAAATATTTATCCCCCCACATAAATCATTTTCATGTCAAAAACCCACAAAAACAACTTATCCTAAGTATTTATGTTAATGTTGGAAAAGCATTAAAACGTGAAAAAAAACATTTACTTAGGGTATGGTGCCCCTTTCTGCTCATTGTATTAATTACTAATTTTATTTATTAAATCCCGTAAATAAAAACCCTTTTTCCCCGTGTATATTTAACTCCCGCATATTAACTAGCCATATACCCTAGTTTAAAATATAAACTATAATTTCACCCAAACCCCGAAAACCCTCTAACTAATCAATTTGTGATTAAGTTAGATAATCCCCTGTTTAAACTCATCACTAATGATCTCGACGCCTTAACCCCGTTTTAATCCTTCATTAACTCAAAAATCGCTGCACTTAAGCACCCACCGCCCCATAACTACCCTCCATGCAAATTCCCCCCTGATCATCGTACGATCCCTTCCCTCCATATCTAATAGCCCTTATCCATTTCGAGCGAGCCCGACGTCCGAACAATTCCTGCCCAAAAAAAGTTGTTTTCCGCCGAGCCCCCGATGCTACGTGTTTTTCAACGTATGGAATCGAGCGGCCTCTCCCCAATACCACCGAGCACCCAAAAGTGGTGTGATGGAAACCATTTACCGCCCACCTACTACACACGAAAATGGTTACCGTTCACTCGCTACATGACAAAATGACTACTATTCACCCGTACCCGCCAAAATTGACTTTCGCGCATAAAGCCAAAAATCCCCAAATCATTTGTTTTTATCGTTTTTTCAATTGTAAACCTCCATGCACACACCCACGAATGTCAAAGTTGTCAACCTACATCTAATTGCACCCTAAAGACGCAACAGAGTAGCTAACTAAAATGAAGAATGATGACATTGTTGCACTGAATAAGCAGCTCAAAATTCCCCAGCTGCATCACCCTCAAACAATGGAAGTCC
This sequence comes from Pinus taeda, assembly GCA_000404065.3. Classification (NCBI taxonomy): domain Eukaryota; kingdom Viridiplantae; phylum Streptophyta; class Pinopsida; order Pinales; family Pinaceae; genus Pinus; species Pinus taeda. The sequence continues at coordinate 131,366 of APFE030809088.1, forward strand.
TAGAAGCACAACAAGAACATGAAAAGCTTATGGACCTAGTCCTATAGCTAAATTATTAGCTTCAAGAAATAGATAAGGAGTTGGACACTTTGATTCAGTCCAAGAAAAATGACATGGCCACAACTTCCAAGACTTTCATCCCCACAGTATCAACAACAGTTCTGTTATGGAACTAGCTCACAAAAAGATAGAAAAGAGAGATCAACGCCTTAGAATTCAGCCTCTTCGAGGGGGCAACCTCCTTTACATTACACAAATGAACAATTCTTGGATTGATTCAAATGACAAAACCTCCTTTCTATATATAGGAGTCTAAGGAGTCACAATATAATCTAGCCGACCTAGCAGTAATTATATAAAGCCACAAAAATAACAATAGAGGGATTCTATGGGTCTCAGTAATAACAATATGGGGGCAATAGGGGCACAAC
>APFE030809088.1:134374-192243 GCA_000404065.3 Pinus taeda
GATCATGATCATGAATAGGTGGGAGACCTTTGGGAGTCTCAAATAGCTTGGAATGATTGTCCAAGAATTTTTGGAGATATGGAGAAATAAATGATTCCGATTTGGAAACATCTAGCGAACATAATTGTGCAATTACACCTCTTTGTTCCTTTTCTAGAAGCTTTGTCATACAATTAGAGTTGATTATGTTTCCCGGTTTCCCTGCGATACCCCTTAATTCAACTTCCTTTCCTTCTGTGTTATCAGGAAATCTAGTGTCCATGCAAAGCTACTAGTCCCACTAAGACGGGTAGCTATCTTAGAAACAAACAAACTAAAGTTACTTTCGTTTTCCTTTATGAGAAGTAGATAGGAGAGGAGCAAAGGATACCAACCTCAATCTTTCACTTGGTTCTTCACTTGTTCCTTCTCCCCTTTGATGGATCTTTGCCACTATTTCTTTGATTACTCCGCTTCAAAGAGTACCTATAAATTCAAAGCAGCATAATACCTTCAAAGTACAGAGATCTACAATCATAAACGATACAGGACCAGATATATATTGACCACACAAATGCATATATCATCAAACATACAAGAATGTGGAGGAAAACTTGAATAGCTTTATTGATATAAAGATTAGAAGAGAGGATTACAACCCATTGATCTGACCCAGTGTCATCCTCCTAGCATGAAAGCCCTTGTTCACCTCATGAAAAGCTTAGATCACCCAACACTATGATGTTGCACTAGGAAACCAACAGCACTTCCTTACAAAATGCAAAATTCCAACCTCTCTAACCCCTAGATCTTTGGGATGAGGGATCCATATATAGATATTTGCAGAGGTGTGAGTCAACTCTGGGTTTTTTATTAGTGTCATTCCACTAATAGTTCTTGGCTCCAGTTGGAGATTTCATTGATCTCTTACTCACCCCTGGGCGAATTCTGAGAGGCAAGTGTCCTATGAGAAGTTTCTAGAAGATTACTTGATCATCCACTTAGCAAACTATCTTTGCCACTTGTCTATTCTCGCTCATCACACCCTATAGAAGGAATTTTCAGTATGCATCGCACCTCCCGTGTGTAGTAGGTGTGATGCATCACACCCTGACCATGGAGCAAGTTAGATGGTCCAGTTTTGACCAGTTCTGAGTAGTGTTCTGTGGAGAACTTATGGGAGATGATGTAATCAGCCGACCTTATTCCTTTAAGGTGTGAAACAACACTTTTAGGGACTCAAAAGCCCTTGGTTTATGGACATATATGATTGGGGTTGCAGTGCCCAAATATGTCTATAACAGTGCCCCCTAAAGCATGAGGTTGTAAATCTTTTGATGTCAGGTGAAATTCTTTATCATGAGGATCCGAGGTTTTTTGAACTGGAAAGTGACCTGTAATAAGATATAATACAATACATTATCTTCATAATATTTTCATGATCTAGCTGAGGTGGGCATTCCCATGCTCAACTTTATAAATTCATTTTCATGTACATAGGAAAGACAACCGTCTGTGGCAGACTGATGATTCTGATAGAGCCATCATCCTTTGATTCGGATGATCATCTATGCAGCTGACCTTGTTCCTTTAGGGTGTGAAACAACACTTTTAGGGACTCAGAAGCCCTTGATTTAAGGACATATATGATTGGGGTTGTAGTGCGCAAATATGTCTATAACATTGCGCAGAAAATTTCATGAAAAGTTCTTGAAAATTAAAAGCTATTGTACCCAAGGATTGTAGCCATTGGACTCCTAGTACAACATCAACACCTCCCATTGGAATGGAAAGCATTGGGCTAGTCAATACATATTCTCCCATGGATAGCTTGATATTATGGCACTTTCCAAAGAAATTTATTATTCCTCCATTTGCAACCATCACTGACACTCTGGTGCTGGATATAAGAAGCAATTCAATTCTTTTGCTACCTTACAATGAATAAAATTGTGGGTACTTCCTGAATCAATCAACACTATTACCTTTTTCTTCTTGATTTGTCCTTCTATCTTGATGCTTTGAGGAGTGGTAATTCCCACCAATGCATTACAAGATATGTGGTCGGATTTATTTCTTCTTCATCTAGGCTTTGTTCCTGGGGTATATCTTCTTCTTTTGACCTTTCTTGCTCCTTTTCTTCTTCCTCTTCACAATCTATGTAGAATAATTTCTTCTCAGCACCCTTGTGACCTTTAGTGTATTTGCTATCACAACTGTAACAAAGCCCTTTTGCTCTTTTTTCTTCCAATTGTTGTGGTGTTCAACCTTATAGGTTGTGGAAGGCTAGGGTTAACAACACTTCCATCTTTATAGTTGTGACTCGTATGCTTCCTGGTTGCCATAATTTTGTTTTCCATTTTTCTTGCTAACCTGGATGCCTTCTCTAATGAATTAGGTTCCCAAAGGAAAACATCATGTTGGATATTATCCTTCAAAGTCCCTATGAACACATCAATCCTATGCTCCTCTAGAATGTTTTTTACCCTTATGTTCAATTTTTGGAACTCCTCAATATTCTCCATTATTGAACCCTTTTGTTTGAGACTTATCAATTGGCTAAAAAAAGTGTTGCTTTTTGTATCTTGATAATGTGCTGTCAATTCTTCCGTAAAAATTTCCCAAGTGATAATTTGTTTACGACAGCAAAGCCATTGATACCATACAAACTGATTTGGTTCCAAATATAAAGCTGCAATACGTACCTTTTGTGTGTTTTGCACATTATATAGATTGAAAAATTGCTCCATCTGTAATATCCATGTTGCGAGATCCTTGCCATCAAACTTCCTCATATCGATTTTTGGAATATGGTGGGTCTTCAGTCCAACATTCGGTCTATGGAATCATGATTAACATTTATTTTGTTCTCATCATGAGTTTCGTTTACTACCCTTTCACCATTAGTGACCTTTTCTCGTAGCAACTTATTCATATTTATCTTCAATTCTTTCGTCTTATCATCCATGCCATCAATTTTAGCATCCATGCCATTCATCTTAGCTTCTATGTCATCCATCATAGCTTATACGCCTTTCTTTAAACAATCCATCTTAGATTCTGTTGCTTTTTTTGGAAGTGATGTTGCACTTGGTCTCGTACTTTTGATATAACATGTTGCATTTCTTCCTCTTCTTCATGAGTCATGCTAGAGCTTTCAGGTTGCTTACTAGGTGTTTGCATTTTCTTTCCTCGGGGCATCAATTAATCATAATAATGCTTTACTATGCCCTTTGAATTCCTTCAAACTAATTTTTCAAACCAAGTTTATGCAAAAATTTTAAAAAAACTACACACCTTTCTTCACTTTGTAGAAGCTCGATATTGAATCTGATGTATCTCTAAAATTTTGAATCATCCAGTTCTAAAATTGCAATTTGCAGTAGCCCTCTGTGTCCTCTTTCCAATGCCACTGGTCTGATCCAAATTGGATTCTCCAAGGAAGAGTTATGCACAATCTCCCAAGATGACTTGATTATAGACATTTCTAGAAGACTGAACTTGTATGAAATGTAACGTGTCACTTTTTCAACCTTTGGCTCTGAAAAATATATACAAGAAACTACAATCCATTCTGTTTTTTTACCTTCTTACAAAATTTGAATCCAATTCTCAGAGAGAAAGTTATGATGCTTTTCCCCAGGTCACCTGTTTGGAATGTAATTTAGGAGTCTGCAAAAAGACCAACTTCCTTAGATCATATCTTCGCAAATATAGTGCGAAAAGCTTTGAAATTTAGACCCGAGCTTTAGTACGATTTCATCTCAAATGGGTTTTATTTTTTCACTTCTGAAACATTGCAAAAAAAAGTTATAGCGAAAATGCCACGATGAACTTTTTTGGAGCAGCAAAACCTAGAATCCAAAGCTCTGATACCAAATGTTATAAAACCAGCTCACAAAAAGATAGAAAAGAGAGATCAATGCCTTAGAATTCAGCCTCTTCAAGGGGGAAACCTCCTTTACATTACACAAATAAAAAATTCTTGGATGATTCAAATGGCAAAACCTCCTTTCTATATATAGGAGTTAAAGGAGTCCACAATAACCAGCCGACCTAACAATAATAATATAAAGCCACAAAAATAACAATAGAGGGATTTTATGGGGCACAATAATAAAAATATGGGGACAATAGGGGCACTACAATATTAATAAGGGATAAAAATACAATAGTAATGGCGTAATCACTAGTATTATAGGGACCTAATAGAAAATGGACAGAGGAAGAGAAGCTAATGCATTGCAGGGTTGTGAAGTTAAAATAAGCGAAGCTGACACAGAGAACTCAGCTGAAGAAGTTAAGTCAAGAAAAAATTTGAAAGATCAAAGTCTTATCATAGAAGAAAAGGAGACATTGTTGTCTTATTTGGATGAACTGAGTGCTGGAGAAAATTGTGAAGGACAGGGGGATGTTATGCAAAATTATGGTGAAATTGTCAAGCAATGTCAAGAAGTTGTAGTCCCAGAAGTTTTCTTTGATGAAAATGAAATTAGAGATGTTGAGGAAGAATTTCTCAATAAGTTAGTGAACTATCTGAATAGTTCAAAGGAGCATGAAAGTCTAGACAATGAGAGTTTATATGAAGAGCCTTGTATTTTTTAAACTGGCATGATGTGTATATTTTCAGGTTTGGCAGGTGACGAACAACAATTAGACAATGTGCTTATGCATGTTGATGAAGAAGTGAAATTTTTTGAGGAAATAGTTGAAACAGATGGAAGCTAAAGACAAACAAATGGAAATTTGTGATGATAACCAGAATGAAGTATCTTTAGTACAAAATCCAGACAGTGTGGAAAATGTGAAGGAATGTATGATGATGTTGACAAATATAGAAGTTCAAGAATTCTTTAAATTGTATTATTTTTATTAATGTGTAAACCATGAAGAAGCTTTAGAAAACATTACTTTTGTTTCTATTGTAGGTCAAGATGAAACAACATTAATTAGTTGTAAAAGAGGTGAAAGGATACTTGACAATGATATATTTCAGGAGAATTTAATTCTTGAATTGTTGAATGACATTTTTGTGTTAAAAAAAGGAATATTATGTAATGAACAGGAAAGTGCTCAAATGAAGATTATTGACAATTTTATAAATTTTGTAGAGGATCATTATAAGGACTTGATCGTAGAGTTATCTATGGAGAAAGAAATCCATAGTAAATTTAAATCTAATAATTGTGGCAGAAATTTAGTGTTATATACGAAAGAGGAGTCATATGCAAATGATATGCTTATTGGAGATGAGGGAAGATTCAAATTATTGGAAAAGTTATTAGATGAACCTGATAAGATAAAGGGGAAGATTATCTTTAATGATAATGAAAGGGAAGCTGTAGAGTACAATATACAATTTGTAAATGACAAAGGTGAAGAAGAATTGGCTAGAAATTTCATAATTTCTATGGTAAGGCAGAATGTACAGAAGACATATGTCAGTGGATTTCAACTAAGAAATTTTTTTAGAGAGGAAGTTGGGAAAGTGTGGAAGATGAAGTCAGTTAAAAAGAGAGACAACAAGGAAGAGAAATTAACAAAAGAAGTTTGTATTAGCAAGGAAAGTGGACAATAACAACATAAAATTTGGAATCATGGAATAACAAAAGTGAAAGAGGTAGAAGAAATGAATTAGCAACATGATGCAAGAGATAACCAGTTACAAAGTAATGTTTGGGATACTGGACGATAAGAAGAAGAAACACATGAACAAGAGGTCATGAAAACTTTTAACTTTGGGAGTCTGATGTAGGAGCATTTAGACATAGTTAGCGATGTGATGGTATGATCACATGTTGTGGCAAACAAAGGGTTGGAATACAATGGATTAATTAATTTTATTAATTTAAATGTATGAGAGTGTTTTATTTGTTCTCAAAATCTGAGCAGAAAAGGGTGTAGGTAGCTGATTGATCCTCCCTAGGTGGAGATCAGGCCAAGCAGTTATATTATCTAGTTTGAATAGGATATGTGGGATTTGAAAGCTTAAATTATCATTTGTTTGAGAGAAGAGCAGAGTGAAGAGATTCTTTAGAGAAGAGTGAGATATTTCTGGATCTAAACTGAATGGGTTAACGATTCCGCATTTTGTATAAATTGTAATCTTTTAGAATGAGTGAGGGGTTAGATTCAGATAAAAAGATAAGATGGATGAGCGAGGGAAGAATTGAAACAATCGTGTGTGACTATGCCTTCTATAAATATTTATCAATATGAATATAGTGTGGATTGTGTTTTTCTTTGTGTGATTGAGTATTGAGTGTGTTAGAGTAGGTAGAGTGTGTTACATAGAGGCTAGATAGTGTAGCGAGAGCTAAGTGGAAGAGAGACCATATCAGAGCACGAGATGTTCTGTATATTATGTAAAGATTGTTATGAACAAAAGGAGTTTGTGTACAAATCTTCTTTTGCATGATATTTTGTTATGTGATTGCTTTCATATATCGTAGGCTAAATCCTCTAAATTATATTGAATAGTTAAGAGCCTGGATATGTTTTAAGAAACTGGTGTATATATATTAGAGAGCGACTAACTTCGTGGAGGTGCTAAGTCTTCATGGAACTTGTTAAATTCATGAAGCAACCCCAAAATAAGACAGGACCGTCCGTTGGCTGGCAGATCCGATGGTTATCAACAACTGTGAGGGTAGGAGAGTATGGATTTCTTGATCATGGCTAAAGTGATGCACTCACTTCTAGTCATCGATTTCATATTCAACCTCTTAGTTCACAGTCATTTGCAGGAGTTAAGCCATTTTAAACCATGTGCTAGTTGAAGTCCCCCCAACCATCGATTTGATGGTCTCTTATATCCAATGGATATCGGGTCATAAAGTGATCGAACTTTAATTTCAAAATTTGACCCGAACATTTATACATCAAGGACTTATCTTCCTTATCAGCTTCATAAGGGCGGGCAAACGGTGCGCATGATCCACGTTTGATATTGCTGCTGACTATTGGATCAAGTGTGCTTTGATCAAACGGTGGAGGATCACTGATGAGTTTGTTGATCAGGTGAATCATCAACTGTCAAATTGAAGGGTAATATCAGGAACAGAGAATTAATCCGATAATATTTGTGGAAAGGGTGAACCCGATGAATTATGATAGGGAGTTTGATTTCTTTTGAAGTACGGTCTTCGACATCCAGAGTGGGACCAATGTTCATTGGCGAGTTCTATGTTATTCTGTTGTTTGATGATTAGTCAGGTTTTTGTTAAAATCCACCAATGCAAAGGCTTACGATGTATATGTGCCCCATAATTCATGGGTCCACATGGGAGATTGTAAAGGATGTCAGTTACCTGGCATCATTTTTGGTATCAGAGCAGAAAAGGATTCTACATAGAAGTACAGTAATGTTAAAGATTGGAGATATCTACATGTTAGAACAATAAAAGTAAAATCATAGCTCAAAATAATTTAATGGAGATGACACTAAGATCAGAATAGGGAAAAGGTGAATCCTCTATTAGCAGAGAGATTTGTTTGGATGTTTGAAGAACAACAAGGGAGTGAAAATTTCCTTTCAGGAAAATGAAATTTTCATGTCAGTTGATTGAATGATTGGTTTGATTTGAAAGAAAAATTGAAGTAGAAAGTTTTGAATTTAAAGTCAAATAGAAGAGCAGATTTCTATGCCTAAAATAATTTAAATGATTTGAAGAGTTTTAATGATTAAGGATTGCTTAAAGTATTGTTGAAGACAATGATATTGATGGTTAAAAGAACAGAGGTTGGGTTTGATAGATCTGAAAGAAGAACCAATACAAGGAAAGAATTTTGGAATTTGTAGAAGCAAGACAGGATTTGCTTGCAATAAATTATCAGAAAGAATTTGTAGTGTGTCATGAATTTGTAAATATAGGTGAATTTAAAATTGAATCTTAATCGTAAGATGAAGAATAGTTGTTGACTGTATGGAGTCTTTTGAATGGAGAAGGTTAAATGAAATAGTGAATAGATGAATCATTTGTCAAAAATTTAACTGATGAAATGGGAATTAGTTTTAAGACACCTTTGAAGGAAAATTGGCAGGTTTGAAAGGTATTTTGATGTATCTTCAGATAATATTGTACAGGTCAATGGAAGTAGCAAAATTGCTGGAAGGTAGAATGAATTGTATCAACATCATAGCATATGAGCTATCTTAAAGAAGATGAAGCAAGAAGAACTTTCAAATGAGTAAACGTGACAATACCCAATAGTAAATGAAATTACTGAATGAAAGAAGGAAGTGAGAAATTGAAGATGCAGTAGCCTAGAGCAAGGAATGTTCAAGAGAAGTTGAGAACAACTTCCAACTGCGATTGGGTAGAAGTTGTTGAGGCACCTCCACAATTGTGATTATGGGTAGAGTTGTCTTAAACATAAAAATTCTAGCAAGAGGGGTGTTGGGTAGAATTGCTAGTTTGTGGAATGTTCGAGGAAAGAGTCAATAGTTGCCAAAATGCTAAACCTAGAAAAGTTTGGTGAGGCATTAAGGAGACTTGTACATATGAAAGAAAGGGCTAGTTGTAGCTCACCAGTGAATAAGGAAAGTTCATGAGAGGAAGAAATGGAATTGACTATTGATAGTCATAATAGGGGTATAGAGGAAAGTCATAGATAGAGAAAAAAGAGTGCCAAAGCAGTTGGTCTCAGAAGAATGAGTAAAGAAGAAATGGACATAGATTTGGTTGAGATGAAGGAAGAACTCAGCCATTTGAAGACACTGGTATAGAAAGGTATGAGAGAAGATTTCAAACAAGGAATTTATGTAGGGAAAAGAGTTAAGTGGCCTACCAGAGAATTGTTTTCTGAGACATTAATGCTTCGAAAAGATGAGGACGAAGGAGTAGAATACATCCGTGAACTAGAGAAAGGATCTCTCCTTAGGGAAGGAGATAGTGATGATGGTGATGACAGTGACAAAGAGATGATCTATATAGATAAAAATTAGAGAAAGGTGCTAGTAGCATCTTTGTAGGCAAGATAATCTCATAATTTTGGGATTAATTACTTGTGTGAATGTAAAGTTGTAGGTATGCAACCAAATGAAACTGAATCTGTCAAAGAGGTAGAGACAAGAAAAATAGAAAAGGAGATGCAAAAAGACTTTCAAGACTTCAATTGGTGGAGAACATTAAAAGGTATGAGTAAATGGTGGTGTCTTCTCTTAGTAAAAACCTATTGGATCATGTTAGAAGGAATATTAACATGGATAAAAAACCAATGGAAAATGGACAGAAGAAGAGAAGTTAATGCATTGCAGGGTTGTGAAGTGAAGAAAAGCAAAGCTGGCACAGAGAAATTAGCTGAGGAAGTTAATTCAAGGAAATATTTGAAAGGTAAAAGTGTTATCATAGAAGAGAAGGAGACATTGTTGTCTTATTTGGATAAACTGAGTGCTGGAGAAAATTCTGAAGGACAGGGAGATGTTATGCAGACTTATGATGAAATTGTCAAGCAAAGTCAATGAGTTGTAGTCCCAGAAGTTTTGTTTGATGAAAATGAAATTATAGATGTTGAGGAAGAATTTCTCAATAACTTAGTGAACTATCCGAATAGTTCAAAGCAACATGAAGGTCTGGACAATTAGAGTTCAGATGAAGAGCCTTGCATTTTTTAAACTAGCATGATGTGCACATTTTTAGGTTTGACAGGTGATGAAAAATAATTGGACAATGTGTTTATGCATGTTAATGAAGAAGTGAAACTGTTTGAGGAAATAGTTGAAATAGAAGGATATTTTGAGCATGTACTTAATACTTTTGAGAATAATGGCATTGACAAGGAAATTGTCATGATTAAGGAAGTTGAAGACAAACAAATGGAAATTTGTGATGATAATTAGAATGAAGTATCTTCAGTAGAAAATCCAGACAATATGGAAAATGTTAAGGAATGTATGATGATGTTGACAAATATAAAAGTTCAAGAATTCTGTGATTTTAAACTAGATTATTTTTAGGAATCTGTAAACCATGAAGAAGATTTAGAAAACCAGAATTTTGTTTTTGTTGTAGGTGAAGAAGAAACAACATTAATTAGTTGTATAAAAGGTGAAAGGATACTTTGCAATGATATATTTCAGGAGAATTTAATTCTTGAATTGTTGAATGACATTTTTGTGTCAAAACAGGGATTATTCTGTAATGAATAGGAAAGTGCTCAAAGGAAGTTTATTGACATTTTTATAAATTTTGCAGAGGACCAGTATAAGGACTTCATGGTAAAGTTATCTGCAGAGACAAAAATCCATAGTAAATTTAAATTTGATAATTGTGGCAGAAATTCGGTTATATATAGGAAAGCAGAGTCATATGCAAATGATATGCTTATTGGAGATGAGGGAAGATTCAAATTACTAGAAAAGTTATTATATGAACCTGATAAGATAAAGGGGAATATTATCTTTAATGTTAATGAAAGGGAAGTTGTAGAGTACAAGCAATAGTTTGTAAATGACAAAGGTGAAGAAGAATTGGACAGAAATTTCATAATTTCTATGGTAAGGGAGAATGTACAATAGACATATGTTAGTGGAGTTTAGCTAAGAACAAATTGTAAAGAGAAAGTTGAGAAAGTGTGGAAGATGAAGTCATTTAAGAAGAGAGACAACAAGGAAGAGAAATTAACAAAAGAAGTTTGTATCAACAAGGAAAGTGGACAACAACAACATAAAATTTGGAATCCTAGATGAACAGAAGTGACATAGGTAGAAGAAATGGATCAGCAACAAGATGGAAGTGATGACTAGTTACAAAGTAAAGTTTGGGATACTGGATGATAAGTAGAAGAAACACATGACTAGGAGGTCATGAAAACTTTCAGCTTTGGGAGTCTGATGGAGGAGAATTTAGACTTAGTCAACAATGTGATGGTATGATCACATGATGTGGCTAACAAAGGGATAGAAGACAAGGGATTAATTAATTCAACCATTAATTAATTTTATTAAGTTAAATGTATGAGAGTGTTTTATTTGTTGTCAAAATATGAGAAGAAAAGTGTATAAGTAGTTTATTGATCCTCGCTGCGTGGAGATCAGGCCAAGCAGATAGATTATCTGGCTTGAATAGGATATGAGGGATTTGAAAGCTTAAATTAGCACTTGTTTGAGAAAATAGTGGAGTGAAGGGATTCTTTAGGGAAGAATGAGAGATTTATGGATCTTAACTAAATGGGTTCATGAATTTGCATTTTGTATAAATTGTAATCTTTTAGAATGAGTGAGTCGTTAGATTCAGATGGAAAGATAGGATGGATGAGTGAGGGCAGAACTGAAACCGTCAAGAGTGACTATTCCTTTTGTAAACATTTAGCAATATGAATACAATGTGGATTGTGTATTTCATTGTGTAATTTAGTATTGAGTGTGTTAGAGTAGGCAGAGTATGTTACACATAGGTTAGATAGTGCATCGAGAGCTAAGTAGAAGAGAGAACAGACCAGAGTACGAGATGTTCTATACATTATTTGAAGATTGTTATGAACAAAAGGTGTTTGTGTATAAAGTTTTTTTTGTGTGATCTTTTGTTATGTGATTGGTTTCATAGATCGTAGGTTGAATCCTCTGTAATTACAGTGAACAGTTAAGACTCTGGATATGTTTTAAGAAACCAGAGTATATAGTTTGGGGACTAACTAACTTGGTGAAAGTGCTAAGCCTTGGTGGAACCTATTAAACTCGTGAAGAAACACCAAAATAAGTCAGGACCGTCTATTGGGTAGCAAATCCAATGGTGATCAGCAACTACGGGGGTAGGAGAGTATGGTTTTCTTGATTGTGGATGAAGCCCCACACTCATTCCTAACTGTCGATCTCATATTGAACCTCTTAGTTCATAGTCGTTTGTAGGAGTTAAGCCATTTTTAAACCATGTGCTAGTTGAAGTCGTGCAAACCATTGATTTGGTGTCCTCTTATATCCAACGGATATTGGGTCATAAAGTGATTGTACTCTAATTTCAAAATCAGACCCGAACATTTATACATCAAGGATTTATATTCCTTTTCGGCTCCATAAGGGTAGGTAAATGTCACATAAGATCCCCGTCTGATATTGTTGTTATATGTTGGATTATGTGTGCTTTGATCAAACAGTGGAGGATCGCAGATTAGTTTGTTGATTAGGTGAACCATCAATTTTCAGCTTGAAGGGTAAGATCAATGGTGAAGAATTAATCCGATAATATTTGTGGAAAGGGCAGACCCGACAAATTATGATCGAGAGTTTGGTTTCTTTTGAAGTCTAGTCTTCGACGGCTAGAGTGGGACCCATGTTCATTGGTAGGTTCTGTGTTATTCTATTATTTGCTGATTGGTTGGGTTTTTGTTAAAATCCACCAATGAAAAGGCTTCCGATGTATATGTGGCCCATAAGTCATAGGTCCACATGGGAGATTGTAAAGGATGTCAGTTACCTGGCATCATGAGTGGAGACACTTGAATCCTTGATAGATCCCTATTAAAATATCTTATAATTGAAGAATTAAAGGGTCACTAGTTTATATCAAGGAGTGTAAATATGAGAGAGAGGGAAACTTTGAAGTTGTTTAATTATTCAATGATTTTGGGCTGAATTCTCATTTTAGAATGAGTTGTTGTAGAGGCTTTGATTGTGGAAAAAATTTTGGTCCTGGAGTTTATGTTTCCAGCCCAAACATAAAGTGCAACATAGGAAAATAATTGAATATTGGCTTGTTAAGTGCATGAGGTATGTGGGGTGGCCCACATCTAGCTCCAAGGAAGCATATCTAGCATGTGGACTATCTGAGAGAATAGAAGATGAAAATTAGTGAAAAGGGTTGGATCCCTAGACCTCCAGATAAATGTATTGAGAGGTGAATATATTTGGCATAGGCCCCACATTCGAACATGCAATATCTATCTAGCTATGAAGAGAGCAAGACGAGGTTCCGCCAAATTGAGGTTATGAAAAAGCATAGTGGTTTTCATGGGGGGAAGGTGAAATGATGGTAGTGGTAATATAAAGGAAAACCCATGATAAACTAGGGTCGTCCATGTACCTAGGTGGTTTAATTGTTTGCCCCCTTCCCCTCCCTAAGTGTTAAACCTCGATGGGACTATTGGCCCTGTGAGTCATCCGTTGAGTAGCATTATGATTACATCATGGAAAGAAGCTTGGTTTCTAATAGAGGTAAATTCAATAACTTAGATTGGTATTGTTGGTTAATGAGACCAACATATATAAAATTTCCCAACAACTTCCATATTATCTTTGTTTTGAAAATTCCATTTATATACGAGTAATATGAGGTGAAACCCAATCATGTAGTATCATAGCACAATTTATGTTAGTTATGATAGAAATACACAAAGGAGAAACTTGAGGAGCAAGTGGAAGAAGACCTACAAGCAAAAGAATACTTGTATCGAATGTGGCCTTAGAAGAGGAGATTATGTGTATTTAAGAGATGTTGGTGAAAATGGAGATTTCCCACATGAGAGGAGATGACACTGGAGATGCTAGTGAAGGTAAATAAGAACCTTCTAGTGAAGAAGAAGGAAGGGAATCAAAAAATGAAATAATGTTGAGAATGATAGAAAAATGGGTGTTAGGCCAAGGATGGAAGCACCTGATATGAAGGTAATTTAAAGTTGATGAGTTAATGGATTGGGTAATTGCCATGGACAAACACTTTGACTATGAAGAAATAGATTAGGAAAATAAAATTAAGTTTGATGTGACAAGGTTGAAAGGACATGCAACCCTGTGGTGGGACGAAGTGTTTGTTGAGAGGAAAACCAAAGACCAACGTAATATTAGAATCTGGGATAGAATGGTGGGAAAAATAAAAAACAAGCTTCTACTCAAGTATTACTAATTAACCTTTTTAAGAAATTTCAAAACTTCGGACATAGGTCTATGATAGTGAATGAATATTTTGAGGACTTTCATAAATTAAATATTAGAGTTAGGCATAATGAAGAGGATGTTGAAAAGGTTTCCACATATTTAAATGGATTTGGGAATGAGATTCAAGATGAGATTTTCATCTAACTCTAAACATAGTTGAGGATGCTTACCAAGATGCTTTGAAATCTAGGGAAGAGATTTCTAGAAAAGAGAGTTAAAAGAGCAAAGGGAAAGGCCATGCTAGAGGAAAAGGACAATCAAGGAACATAGAAATATTTCAGTCTCCAAAAGAAGAAGGTGGGAGTAAAAGTAAGCAACCACAAAGAAGAAGGTGGGAGTAAAAGTAAGCAACCACAAAGAAGAGGTGGCCTTATAGGAATAATATATTTCTCTAGAGGCATAGGTACATGTAGAAACTACCAGAATAGATTATACAGATGTGGAAAACATGGACATGTGTCATGGGAATGCCCAGACAACACTCCAACATGTTAGTGGGGTGCACATGTGACATATGCTAGAGAGGAGAATGTGAGTATAGTGACAAATGAAGAAGTTGTTAAAGTAGGAGAATCTTTATTGTTGAATAGAGTATAAATTGAATTGGAAAAGGAAATTGAAGAAATAGTTCAAATGAGAAGTTTATTCAAGACCATGTGAAAGTCAAGAGGTACGTGTTGTAAGCTTGTAATTGATAGTGGTAGATCATATAATATTTTTTCTACAAATATGGTAGAGAAACTAAATTTAGAAAGAAAACCAAGTCCTACCCCTTATAAGGTTTCATGGTTGCAAAAGTTCCATCAATTTTAGTCATGAAAAATTTAAGGTGGATTTTTAGATTGGAAGTTATAAGGACGAAATATTGTGTGATGTAATTCCTATGGATGTTCATATTTTCCTTGAAAGGCATTGGAAGTTTGATAGGACAGTTATTCGTGATGGTAGAAAGAACACTTACACACTTGAGAAAGACATCCATAGGAATAGATTCTTTCCTTTACAAGATGAAGGAGTTAACGATGAAGGATTTGGTCCTAGTGCATTTCTGATGAGTTGTAAGGTGTTATTAGAAGAGGTCAAAAGGAAGGGAGTCCATTTTTGCATGATTGGTAAACCCAACGTTAACTCTTACAAACACAATGTTAAATGGTTTTCCTGAGTACGTCAACGAATTTTAGATTATTTCATTGATATTGTTGTGGATGAATTAGCAAGTAAACTACCCCATGTTTGAAGAATCAACCATCAAATATATTTGATTCCAAGAGAAAGTCTTCTAAACAAGGAAGCCTACATAATCAGTCCTCAAGAAAATGAAGAGATAAGGAGATAAGTGCAAGAGTTATTAGCCAATGGTATTATCAGATAAAGTTTAAGTCCATGTGTTGCTCCGAAAATCCTTAGCAAAAAAAAATATGGTGGACGGAGGATGTGCACTGATTCAAGGGCCATCAAGAGAAACACATTTAGGTATATATTTCCTCTTCCACACTGTGATGATTTAGTTGAAAGCTTGAGTAGTGCTAGATATGTTTCTAATATTGACTTGAAGAGTGGTTACCACCAAATTTGGATGAACAAAGAGGATGAGCAGAAAATAACATTTAAGACCAATGATGGAATGTATGAGTTGTTAGTAATGCCTTTTGTTCTTACTAATACACCGAACACTTTCATGAGACTTATGAATGAAGTATTGAAGGATTTTAGAGGTAATTTTATTTTTTTCTATTTGTATGAAATTCTATTGTATATTTAAAGAAAAGTAGAGCATCTAAGACATCTCATATTGGTGTTGAAGACCTTGCCGCAAGAAAACTTGTTGATTAATCTGATGAAATGTTCCTTTACAAAAAGGGAATTGGTATATTTAGGCTTCATGATTCATGAACATGGTTTGAAGAGGGAACTTAGAAAGGTTAGAGTAGTCATTGATTGGCCTACCCCACAAAATGTGTTTGGGGTCAGTAGTTTTCATTGTCTTGCAAGTTTCTATAGAAAATTGATTAAAATTTTTAGTTGACTTTGTGCACCTATTGTAGAAACTATCAAAGATAACAATCATCCCTTAAAGTGGATGGTAGCAGTAGATAGAAATTTTAATTTGTTGAAGAAAAAGGTTACACAACAACCTATTTTGGCTCTACCAGAAATGAATAAGCTTTTCCAAGTTGAGATAGATGCAAGTGGAGTTTTCATTGGCACAGTCTTCATCCAGGAAGGACGACGAATTACTTATTTCAATGAGAAGTTTAATGTATCTGAGAATAATTATTCCTCATATGGCAGATAATATTATGCTATATTTCATGATTTGAAGAAATGGATACACTAACTAGTGCCATAGGAATTTATTTTTTACACTGATAAACATGCTCTACAATTCATTACAACCAACGAATCATAAATAAGAGGCATGTAAAATGAGTTGAATTTCTAAAATTTTTTCCTTTGTGATTAAGCATAAGAATGGTTCGTTAAATAGGGTAGTTAATTCCTCAAGCCTAATCAAATTGGTGCTACAAGAATTCCAAATTGATATCTTAGGGATTGATGAGTTAAGAGAAACGTACACGGATTATATAGATTTTAAGGAGGTATATGCATCCTGTGAAAATCCAACGATTGTGAATAGAACACAATATTCAATATATATGATCTAGGATTGTTAAGGGAATAAGTCCCCTAGGGCTTTGGGTCAGAACCCTATCAGAGCAAGAGTATTCTATAACAAGAAATACACATACAACTTAGGCAACATGCTTGAAAAAACTAACTATGCGAGGATGAACATACCCGGGTGTCCTTCGTTTCGGTAGTTCCAGCCAGGTTTCAAACCCTCTACAAATCCTAATGATCTTTGAACTTACAAATCAACCAATTCGAATACGATAACAACATATAGATAAAGAATTTTAGTGAAATCAACTTTATATCATATAAGTAGATGGTTAGTTATACGTCGAAATAGTAATTCATATATAAACCATAACAATAACATCTAATGCATAAGCAAAGTCAATCTCAGGAACAAGACATCATTTCTTTTTATTGTATAAAACTATAGTAAACATGGAAAGAGTTCACCAAAGTCTTCCTCTTTCATCTCCAAGTGAAACTGTCCTTCAGGTCCGTCAAGTCCCAGTCTTCAATAGCCTCCTTCCATAACCAATACCATGATATTTCCAACAAGTGAAAGAATATTAACACTCAAGGAAACAAGGGTTTCCTGAACTTGGGGAAGTGTTTGAAGCATAGGGATACTTCAGACTTGATCTGGGTATAATCTCAGTATAGTAATTCTATCATTTCTCTCCTCCTTAAGGCCTTCCCACTAAAATCTTTTTATACTTCTCCCAAATTAGTTTTTTAGTTCGGAAAAAGTTGGGAAACATTGGGCCACGGGCACTAGGAGGTAATCAATAGGTAAAACCCATGATCTTTGGCCATAATTAATGAAATTTAATTTTTTAAAGTGTTTTAACACATATATGCGGGTTGAGTATGGATTGACCAACATGTACATGCCTTTATCACAGGGTAAAGTAGCATACAGGGAGTAAAATACTGTTTTTGAAATATTTGGACCAAGTCTGGAAGGAGGGGTTTCCCTAGGCCATAAGCCAAGAATCACAAACACCAACGGTGCTATTTGGAGCTATAACATATTCCCCCTAATCTATGAGGTCAGAAGGTGTACATGACAGCTAAAATGTATTAAGTATATGGAAAGGAAACCTGTCAAAAACTGAGAAGGACTTCACCAGATTTCAGCCTGCCAAGCCATCAAAAAGAAGATTAGAAAGAAACAACTGTCTAAGGCGGGAATACCCATGCTCAAAGAAATTAAAGAATTTCTACATATCAAGTACAAGCGGATCCATTATGTATACAAATATAAAGAACTGAAAGTACATAATTGATCATTTGATTGTGATCGAACAAGTACATGTTTGAATATCACATATAAGAAGATGATCAATGAAGTTGGAAGATGAGTTGATCATTGATGCCAAAAATAGATCCCAATAGTACCAAATGAACATGATGGAATAAGATGATACTACATCGCAACTTGAATGCCAACATATAAGATGTCGCTATGAAGGACTACAACATATAAGTTGGAATGTTGTCAACTAGTAGCAATAGGAGCAACTGACAAGTGAACCAAAGAATGTTGATACAACCCGAGGTCTTCACCAACCACCATGGTACATTTTTGCAAAATTGGAATAAATGATTTCAAGTCTACCATGTGAGAAATCATTTGATTACCGGTCATTGATGTATACCGTTAACAAATGTGAGACTACTCACTGATAATGATAATGAGAGTCAAGGTACCTAGTACAATCTTACAAGTGCGAATAAATGAGCCGAAGTCGAACACCTAGAAGAATCTATCAGTCAGGGGAAAGTGGTAGTTCCCCACTGTCGATAGTGAAGGATCTACCACTGATGACTGAAAACCCAAAGGTACTGTCAAATGGACTCTAGATCTTTGCCACAGAGCAATGAGTCATAGTCAATAGGAAAAGAATTGCTAAAAGGAAGGCATTAAGGCATCCATCATCAATCTAGCACGAGTGTAACCTGTAGGCCAATAATGTGGAAGGAATCAAATGAAAAAATGTAGTAACCCAATCAAAACACATGTCCAGTGTACACAAGATGTATCTAGCACATGATAAAAATCCTTTAAACCAACCAATAATGAAAGTTGACATAGAGGCAAGGTATCCGCCAAAAGGGTCAAATGGAAACCAAGGCACTGCATGAATCCCAATGTGTGATAATGAAAGCTGATGTTGAACACAAGGGAAACCACTCAGTCAAAGATCCATGATACTAATCGATGTTGAGCACAAGGTGACCTATCAATAATGAAAGTAGGGCTAGGGCGTGGCTCTAGGTCTGCCCTGAGAGCAATATGTTGTTATCGATAAGGACAAGACCCGCCAGCAAGCAGTCAGTGGAGACCTTCTAAAACTAGCACGAGTAAAGGTCCAATATAACTGATGTGATCACAAAAATGACACTGACAACCGGGGATGGCTGACTGAAAAATAGGTCAAGAGGCACCGGAGAGAGGTTGACTCAAGCTTACTTCCCTTGAACAAAAGCACGACTCAATGATGACTATGTGGTAGCATATGATAACTCTGTATAAGTTCATAATGCAGGAGGCACGAATGAACTCTCCATATGTTTGGAGGAGATAACCTATCAAAGGAGAACTGACTAAATAACAAGGTTAAGCTGTACTTAAGTAAAACTAAATCCCGCCTAAATGGAGGAGAGAATTTCTTTTGAGTGCTTTGTTCAAGGGCAACACAACTTACTCTAGCTGCCAATAATATATGGAAATGTTGTCCTATTCTTGCTCTTTTTTAAAATATATAATTTCTTTTTCTTTTTCTTTAAGTTAGAAAAAAATAAAAGAATGCTATAGTACAGTGGAAAGAACGAGTGTCAGTGAAACAGATGATCTAGTTCCTGGGATGGGAACAATCCTATGCTCAATGCAGGGAGGTGAAACTGGTCAAGGGCACTCAAAGGGATGTTCCTTCCATGGGTCTGAGGGTGTGTCAAATTGCAGAAGCTAAGGGATTGCAATTTTGAGTTTGTAGAAGACATGGTCAAAAAATGGTCCAAACACGAGTCCAAGTGAAGACGGCTTAAGGCCAAAAGGCGCAAATGATCAAAATGCAATGTAATAGTACAACTCAACACAAAGGATCCTCTAGGGTATCAGGCGAGAATGAAGTGAAGAAGCAAAGAGGAATGAGTCTTCAACGCAGAAGTCATGGCAGGACTAGAGAGGGCTCCCGAGCCTACTCAATAAAATAGCATGGGTAACCAATGTCAGTGATGTGCTAACTAAGATGCCCATGTAAAGGATCCTCTACCATCATGTCATGATTTAAAAATCAGTGAGTGAAAATGGTTTACTAACCATAACATGATGGGATCAACCCTATGGCAAGTATCATTGATTATGGCGGCATCTCGATGCTGCTCGTGGAAATTTTCCAAATGAACAAGGCGCTCTTCGAGACTAGAGGTCTCTGGAAGAAGATCAATAACCAACATAAGGGATGGAATTTCACACTCAACAGGAAAAATAGATTCCAGCTTATAAACTAACTGAAAAGGTGTAAAACTGGTGGCGGTCTTTACTAAGGTTCGGTACGTCCAGAGAGCTGTATACAACATGAGATGGAAATTGTAGCGATTATTGTCAATTGTCCTTTGTAGGATCTTCTTGAGGGACTTATTCACGGTTTCGACTTGCCCATTGGCCTGAAGATATTATGGAGACAAATTCTCAAGCCGAAAGCCCAACATAAGAGCCAATTCGGTCATCGGTTAGTTCTGGAGATGACTGCCATGATCAGTGACAATCTCTCTCGGGATACCAAAACGAGAAATAATATGATTGAAGAGGAACAATGCCACTATTTCACTATAATTTTTATAAGTGGGCATGGCCTCATCCCACTTCATAAGGTAGTCTACGGCCACTGTAATGTGCTTATGATTTGTTGTTGAAGGCAGATTACAAGTAGTAAAGTCAATACCGCACTTTGTAAAAGGACCGAGAGTGATATCAGGGAAAATAGGAGCTGGATGCGTGCACATCTTCTGAGTATAGACTTGACAAGGGTAGCAAAGTTTGACGACTTCAATACAATCTTTGAAAAGTGAAGGCCAAAAGTACTCGGCAATCAAGATTTTGTGGGCTATAGCAAGCCCTGTAAGATGACCACCACAAGCTCCATTGTGGAAATCATTAAGCACAATCTCTACTTCCTCTAAGGTTAAACAATGCCTAAAGATTGAATCAACCCCTTGGTGATATAGTGTATAACCAATGATGACATTGTTCTTAGCCAGATGATGTAATTTTCGACGTTCATCCTTGGAGGAAGCAGGAGGGAACTTCGAAGTCTAGAGATAGATGATGATATCTCCATACCAGGGGTCTTGTGAAGAGATGAGGAATAGATGTTCATCTAGGAAACTTTTCTCATAAATAGTATCTTCTCCACAAGGCAGCTCCGAAATTAATTTTGCAAAAATAAATTATTTCTTAGACTTGGCCGACAAGAAATCAAGATCGAATTTTTGTAAAATAACAATCCATCGATTGTATTTCCCCCTAATCACTCGTCTACTAAGGACAAATTGGAAAGGATTGACCGTCACTAAGACAAATGTTTTACGTAGCAGAATATAATGGCAAAGCCGCTGGAGAGCATGGACGGCTGCCAAGGCCAATTTCTCAACTGAAGAATAGCATAGTTTAGGGCGTACGAAGCCTTGACTCAAGTAGTAAATCACATGCTCTATGAGAGCATCATCTTCCTGAACCAAAACCATACCTATGGTTGATTATGCAGTTACAAGATATAAAAGGAAATCTCTACCATAATCAGGTGGACTCAAAAGTGGGGTAGGGATTAATTCCTGCTTCAAGGCATCAAAAGATCATTGTGCAAAGTCGTCCCATAAAAGTGGAACTCCTTTCCTCACATAAATCCTTTAGTTATCTCAGCATAGTTTTCTATAAACCGTCTCAATAAATTTGCCTTCCCCTGAAGACTTTGAACTTTTTGGATAGGAGATAGGGGAGGCAACTGAATTATTGCCTCTACCTTGAAGGGATCAACTTGAATCCCTTCATTTGATACAATGAACCCTAACAATTGACCAGATGTAACCACAAAAGCACGCTTAGTTGGATTCAACCGAATCTTGTAAAATCGACATCTCTAAAAAACTAATGGAAGGTGATTGGGATGATCGATCCTATTTTGAGAACAAGTAGCTAAATCATCCAAGTATGCTTCGATGACATGCTTGATGTAGTGGAAAGCGTAAGACATGGCCCGCTAAAATGTTTCTCCAATATTTTTAAGACCAGAAGGCATCTTTTTGTATGAAGAGGTATCCCAGGGATATATGAAAGCTATCTTATGCTGGTTTTCTGGATAGATAGATATTTGATCATAACTGGAGAATTCGTCCATGAAGGAGAAAATCTCATTGCCTACACATTCATCAACTATCTGATCAATAAACGGTGTGGGGTGATTATCTTTCGGACAAGCTTTGTTCAAATCCATAAAGCCAATGCACACGTAGACCATTCATTGTTTTTTATCAACTGGGACTGGATTAGAAACCAAATCCATTAGAGGAACGAGATATATAAAACTTTCCTTGAATAGCTTTTCTACTTCAGCTTTAATAGCTTATGCTTTCCTAGGATTGAATGGCTAAAGCTTCTGACGAATCAGCTTAGTGTTTTCATGCATCTTGATCTCATGTTGAACTATGGATGGATCAATACTAGGCATTTCTTCATAAGACCAAGTGAAAACATCCTGAAACTCTTTAAAGAGGTCAGTGTAAATTTGAATCTCTTCGGGGGAACACTTGGCTCCGATGAAGACATTTTCTATCACATTAGGGTTCCTAGAGATGTTTATTGGTACGGTTTTTGAAATGACTGACATATTACCTTTGGCACAGATGTGTGGTAGAACCAAAGGGTTTGAAACCATACAAACATCGCTAGTAATTAGATTGGAGAACTTGGATTCAGCTTCTTGCAATGGGGGAAGAAAATATGAATGATGGTGTAAATCTTCCTAAGGTCGATCTACACTTGTCATTGCTTATAAGGTTGCTTCTTCAAATGGTAAAACCATATCTAAGAAATCCATAACATAAGTAGAGTCAAGGGTCCAAGCTGGGGCCACATCACCATCTAACTCTTTTTCTAGAAAAGGAGTAGGATGGTCGTCTACAGAGTTAACGATAGAATGATGTCTAAGCTTTGTTGCAAACATAGGGAATGCCTTTCCACCAACTTCTCCTTCATCTAATGTGGTTGTAGGCAAAGGCAAGGTCCAAGGGTTTTAAAAGTAACGAGTCCGCAAGAACTCTTCCTGTGAAGACTCTTTGGAGGATGAAATGACAATGCTTCTAGCTATAGGAGTTGGAAGATCAAATGTGCCCATCAATGAAGAATACATCCCAACTCCTAGATTCCCGATAGGCTGACGGGGGTTATCCACCAACGGAACAGTAGAATCTGAAGTTGCACGAGGGTCAACTAGAGAAAAACCCGATTAACACATATTTCATTAAATTTGGAATTTTTTTATTACAATGACATCAATATAATTGAGGTTTTTGGTTATTTTGAAATTCTGGATTCATCATTTAATTCTAAATTTAATGAAATATGTGTTAATTGATCAAATTTAACAATTCTCCCCTCATGAGGAAAACAGAGGACGCAAAACAGAGTCAAAACCATGGCATCCATTTCATAAATCTAATTCCGTCTAAAGAGGAGATTGTAATTGAGGTTGGCATCACTGATTTCTACTTCGATATTAACGACCTTTCCTCCAACACATATAGGAAAGCCCGAGATAATCCCATGTGGCCTATGAGAATGCCCATTAAATGTTGTCAAGAGAGTGGGTGAAAGAACAACTAAAGGCAATCCAATAGCCTTCCAACATGACATGGACATTACGTACGTGGAAGCTCTCTCATCTATAACTGTTTGAAAAATACTATTTTTCCACTAACTAGACTTTATTTGAAAAGCTATATGATGAGGAAATCTCTTTTTGGCATTGAGCATATCAAAATAGAGCACTAAAGAATTGTTTGGATCCACTGTCTCGATTGTTGAAAGCAAAGCACTACGTTGAGTAGGACACAACTAGAGTACCTCTAAAGTAGACATAGTGTAAGGACTTTGAGCTAGATCCTCAATAATGGAGTAGTTTTGGGTTTCCCTAGCATTAGGGTTGATAGTCGCATGCTTGGCGAAACCTTTCAACATCCAAGGTATAGACTCGACAGAGGGTCACTCAATATGAAGTGGATCCATAGTTCTGGGAACAAATTTATCCTTAGATGTTTCTGCTTCACCATAATCTCGTGACCGTGTAGCCACATTGACATTAGAACTCATCATGAAAATATTTGAGGAATTGTCCCCCTCCTAGTTGCGCCCTGCAGAGGTACCAAGATTTGAGTTCGTGCCAGCAAGTACTTGCTGCCCTTGGGGGAAAGGGTTCGTTAAGATAACTTGGGTGCTAGAAGACCCTTGCTACACTAACAAGTGCTGAGCATCTTGAATTTTTGGGCATAGATGAGTCAAATGGTATCCATTGCATAAATTTCATGGAAATTTAACTTTCTTCTTAGACTTTTTTCCACCCTCACTAACACCATTGTTGGGCTTGTTCACATTACCCTTCCCATCCTAATTATTCTTTTTGCCTCGTCCCTTCATCTTCCCATTAGAATTTTGGTTTCCTTTGGGGTTAGAAGCCTGAACGAAAATTACAGAAGAATTTTGGGAAGGTGAAGGAGTAGATAATGTAGCCTGATTGGAAGAAGCAGTTTGTAGATACAACTGTTGCAATTGGCTCAAAAGGTTCACCGCATTTGCATCAATTGATCCAACAATACCATCAGCATGCAGACTTGGCTTCAGTTTGGCTATATCAACCATGGATCTAGGAGCCTCAGGAAAGAGTTTCTAGAGTGTCCTAGACTCAAAATAAATTAGTTCTAACTGTTGGGTGCTAAAGATAGCCTGCTCTTCCGAATAAATGATGTACATAGAAACATCCTTGGAGATCTTGGGTTGTAATGATTTTAAAAACCATTTGAGACAAAATTTAGGTGGAATTTTGGCTTTCAGGAGCCTCTTTCTCCATCTCCATTCCTGGATATGATTCAGAATGTGAGTGGCTATGTCCTGATGAAAATTGTCTAGAAGTTCAGTTCTGATTTCATAACGGACAAGCAACTAAAAATGGTTTAAGAAAATGTTAGCCAAATTGGTGAAAGATGTAAAGGTGCCCCTGGGTAACTCTATATACCACTTAGCCACATTCCCAGTTAAGGTGCACTGAAATAATCTCAACCTAATCGAATCAATGATCAGGGAATTATATGAGCACCATAAATGGAACGTGGTTACATGGTCGCTCGGGTCTTCACCACTCTTCCCTTCGATTTCAGGAATATCTAATGGAAGATTGGTTGGGACCAGAGGCTAAGCTAGATTGTATCTGATTGGATCATTTATCAGCTTAGTCAAGTCTGGCAAATTAAGTGTGGCCAGAAATGGAAGTCATGGAGGACCTTGGGGATTCCACCTAGATTGGGCGAGGTTGCCAAAAGTCTGAAAAGAATGACTTGGATTTTAAAAGGCACTAAGTTTCCCAAAGTAACTAATAGAACCTATTGAACCAAAACGTGACCCTTGTGGTCTAGTAAAACTCAGATTTTGACCAACTCCAGCGGAAAAACCTCCGTAACGGGAAACATTTCCCCCTAACGAATTATTGTAAGGAGATGATATCCCTTGGTAAGGGTTCCAAGCATTAGCTAAGGGTGGAAAAATTTGAAATGAATTCACTGAGGAATACAATACATTCCCTTGTTGGCCGAAAAATTGATTTCCAGTTCGTATCGCACTAACCTCATTGTTTGTCCAACTCTGGAAGGGATTACTACCTTGACTTGTGAAAGGAAAAGGCATATACCCCACTGTTGGATTGGAATGTGATATATGACCACTTCCAAATGGGAAACCCTAAAAAGAGGCTGATCCACTGATCATGGAAATGGAGGTTGTTTATTGGTACACTTAATGGAACTGAAGGAATACCTTGAGAGGGCATTCCAAAAGGGAAGAATCCAAAACTGGATGCATTGGCTTGAGAACTTCCACTCATCAACATAATGTGTTATAGGCATATTTGGGCACATTAGCCCCAAACTTATATGTCAATAAAATAGGGCTCATCAACCCGTAAAGGATTTGTTTCATACCCCAAAAGAGCATAGTCATCTGAATACATCATTCCCCAAAAGTTCCACTCAGAAACCATCCAGAAATTGCCTAAATTGGACCATACTGACAGTTCCACTAGCAAAGTGTGATGCATACTGAGAGGTACACTGCCAAGGTGTGATGCATGCTAATTAGGCCTTCTATAGGGTGCAGTGGGAGAGGATGGACAAATGTCCGAGATAATTTTCTAGGTGGTTTCTCATGGAATATTCTAGAAACTTCCCCTGTGCCACTTGCCTCTCTGAATTCGCCCAAGGATGAGTAAGGGATCTAAGAAAATCCCCAATCCCTTCTCTTATGGAATCAACTGTAACAAGTGGAATGACACTAATCACACCCCATGGATGACTCACCATGTTGCACACATCTATAAATGGATCCCTCATATAAGAGATCTAGAGGTTGGAATGTCGTGAATTGCAAGGAAGTACTGATAGTTTGTAATTGAGGAAGGAGTGTTGTATTGTTGGAGTGATCTTGCTATTTCATGAGGTGCAGAAGGATTGAAGTTGGAAGGATGATGCTAGATCAGACAACTAGGTTGTAATTCTCCCTTCTATTAATAAAGTTCTTCAAGTTTTCTTCCATATGATTGTGCAATTGTGAATGTTATCATTTGTGAATGCTATTATTTGTTCATTATATATCTAATTCTGTAATTTTTATGTTGTAATAGATCACGATGCTTTGATGGTTCTTTGTTGTTATACATGTGTTGGTACCCTCCAAGCATGTTAAGTACGGGGAGGAGTTGCAGGCTCTGTCAAAGGGGAGAGAGATAAAGCAGGGGATTAAGCGGAAGTCCTAGGTTGGTTCCATTATCTTTCTCTTATCTATTACACATAGAAGAAATCGTTGAATTAATTTAAACTGCTATTTCTAGGGTTGCTTCCAAACCTAGAAGGATAGCATTCTTTAGGAATACTAGTTTTCCCAGAAACAAATTGGCGACTTTGCTAGGGAATGAACAGATATTTGTTTGTTGTTATTGTTTTTTTATAAACTACAGACAAAGTCTGAAGTTAGCCAGGTAGCCTTCGAACGACTCTTTCTCTGCATTTGCATAGTCGATGAATGTTTCTTTAGTCAATCTCTAGTTTAGTTTATGAATTAAATGTTTGACTTATAAGCACATCTAGATGCCCTCTTGGTAGCTCAGTAGCCTCTCATGACATTCCACTATACTTTTCTCTTTACTGTTCATCAAAGCCCAGCTTAACTCATTGAAAAAGTCTACACATCTGAGCCAAAACCCATCTCAGTTGCGCTCCCTAGACCATCACACTTTCTTCCACTATAACTTAGTATGCATCACACATCCCAACTGTAGTAAGTGCGATGCATCTCTATTTCTGTGAAGCCCAGGTGCGATGACTGACTGAACTCTTTTTCCATTCTAGAAATTGAGGGTTTTTTACCTTGTTTTTAGTTTTGTTTAGTTGTTTTGCTCCAAAAAAACAGTGCCTCTTTATTGAAACTTACTTTTATCACTTAGATCAACCTCAATTACATTAGGATTAGTGATTTTCTTTTTTGTATTTGTTAATCATTTACAATCTTTTGTTGAAAAGTTGTTTAAATTGATTTGTCGATTTGATACAAAAAGTGTTGTAATTGTTGTTTTGTGTTGAAAAGAGAAGTGTCATGAATTCCTCCTTCCCTTGATAATCGATTTAGATTTTCTTCATGTATTTGATTTGATTTGTTTATATTCGAAGTGTTGAAAGAATTGTTATTAAAAATTGAAAAGTGTCGTTGATTCTTCCTTTCTCTTTTGGAGAAGAAATTGTCGAAAATGTCATTTTGAGTAAAATATTTCAGATCTTTGTTGCATTTAGTCTTCCTTTTTGGAATTTTTCACATTAAGGAGAAAGAAAAAAAATACATGCATTTGCATTTAGCGCTTTTAGATTTATGTGCGAAAATATGATTTAGGGAAATGCACAAGTGTGTGCTCTTTTCTCTTTTTTTAAAAACACTGTAATTTTCTTTCCCTAGCAGCTAGGATTTTCATTGCTCAAAATAAACAAAGATGGTTTATCATTGTCGATTGCATCTTAGGAATTTCATATTATCATCACGCGGTGAACCATTGAAAGGGAAACTCTAAACAAGATCAACTTTAAAATAAATTTCAATGAACCTAACAATGCTTTGGAACTTAACGCAACATATCTAGAGGTCTAGGCTATAGACATGTTCTGGCATCATTAAAACTAGTGGCTATCATTTTCATTGAAAGTTGGATGATTCTTCCTCCTTGATATGAAAAGTGCTAGCATGGACTTGTGCTCCCTGTACCATCACCTATATATTGGAAAACCACAATAGGCTTAAATACTTTATCCATAGGAAAATAAGTCTGCCACCTTATTGATTGTAATGCGCTGAACACATAATTCAGGAAGATTGACTGTCGTACATAAGTCCTTGGTAATTTTTTTTTAATTTATCACCAAGGTGTATATTGCAGTTTTGTGATTGGTTTGGTAGTCCCTCTGTCTAGATTTTCCATAGTGGTCACTTTCATTCCTTTTTGACTCTTTAAAAGAAAAGGTCCATCTGAGCACTTCTCCTTTCAGGCTCATTAAAAATCGAAGGAGACTAGAGTCATCTTTAGCTTTTTCTCAACTCTTAAAAATTGAAAAAGCAAAGTTGTGTAAAAGTGTCTTTAAAATTAATTGAATCTGGAATAATATCCTTGTTCCTTAGTTGATCTTAGGTTGAGATATACAGAGAAAAATCTGAAGTCCACCAACAAGGAATCCCTTTTGAAGGGAACCCTAGTCCTTTTCCTTCCTTCAGAAATATTGGTGCTCCTTATATGGCCACATTATCCCTTTCGGGACTTACCATTGGCCTGCCAGTATGGTTGTTTTCAACCTCTTTGGTTTAAAACAATGGTACACCTTCAACTGAACAAAATCATCCTCTAGTTGATCTTGAAGTTGAGCCTTCGCCTTCTTCCTCATTTGTTTCTCCCTCCCCATCTTCCTCTTCGCTCGGTGAAACTAGTGATACTAGTAACGAGGTGGTTGAGAAGAAGAAGAAAGGGAAGGAGAAGAAGAAGAAGCCAATTCAACAAAGGTGAAAGAAAGCAACTATTGCTTTGAATGCATCATCTGATGAAAATCCATCCATTAAACATCCCAAAGCCAAATATCCATGCATAATTTATGTGGGAGACCACTTTCATCAAGATTGTCCTTACCTTCTTTGGATCTTGAAAGAATGGTCTTCTCGTTCACACCATCCTGTGTCATTAACCTCTGGAGATCATGTTGGTAACACACAATTAACTAGTGATAGAAAAGTTCATGGAAAGAAGGGAAGAGTCAGGATTCCATGTCGGTTATGTGAAGGTAACATTTCCCTTCACCTTTGTCCCTTGATGGATGAAGCCAAAAGAGTGTTGGATAACCATCCTGCTTCACCATAGCAACTTCCATCTAGTTACAAGACTCTCTCCCTAAGTCCTTCACTCATTGAAAAACCGACTGACTTAAATAAACTCTCGATCGAAACCACTCTCTCTGAAAGTGAATCCTATGAGTCTATACCCGACCAAAGTCAACATGTCGGGGTAACAGTTGACCCAATTTCACCTTCAGCTAATCGTACCTTTCCCAAAGAGAGTGAAAATAATATCGTTCAAGTTCTTTTCATTACTTCGGATTCTAACAACCTTGGGGGAAATCTACCTATTCAATCAAGACAGAGGAAAACCCTCCAGTTCTCGTAACTCAAGGGTTCAATTTTCCCATTTTTCGGTACCCCCTCCAATTACTCTAGTCACTTTCTTTGATTCGAATCGACTAGAAAGATCCCACCTTCCTTCTTATGTGCCTTTCTGGATCATAGTACAAGTTTGTAAAATGATTGTGTATAGCACTATTATAGATGAAGGCGCATCAGTGAGTATCCTTTCCTCAACTGCTTGGAAAGTGCTTGGTTCTCGACCACTTATGCCTGTTACACAGAATCTATTAGGCTTTAACAAAGGAACCCATCAACCATTAGGGACCCTTCCTAAGTTACCTATTACTTTGGGAGGGAAAACCATTCATCTGAATGTGATGGTAGTCCCAGGACCTTTAGATTACAATTTACTTCTTGGGCGTGACTATATTTATAACATGGAAGCTATTGTTTCAACATTCTTCTGAGTGATGTGTTTCCTACATGGAGGCAAGATTTTCACCATTGACCAGCTTTCATTGCCTGGCCCAAACATAGCTCCAAGTCAATCATCATCCCTAAATGGTCCATTTACATCAACGTATCACTTGAACCTTCATTCCATCCACCTGATAGCCATGAGTAGTCTGGTGAATGTAATGAAGCTTTGGGAGCATGCACCTAATGGTAAACATAAGTTTCCTTGTAGGTTATGTGATTGGTCTATCACACCATTCACCTTTGTCTATTCTGGAAGAAACCAAAGAGGTGTTGGATAACAATCCTACCTCACCGCAGTGACTTCCATCTGGTTACAAGAGACTCTCCCTTTCATCATGCTGGGGGCATGCAAACCTATTTTCAAGCATAGTATTTCCTTCCAATATTTTTCAAAAATGAAACTAAATTCAAGCATGATTTTTCGTTTCGAGCTTGTGTAAAAATGAAACTGAATCCAAGCATAGTTTTTTGTTTCAAGCTTGAGTAAAAATGAAACTGAATCCAAGCATAGTTCCCCGTGGTTCGAGCTTGTCAAAAAATGAACCAACTTACAAGTAATTAACCTTTGTGATTGCCATTCTATTAGCCTTTTGAACCTTGGTTGTGTACACCCCCTCACCATCATCCCTTTGGCTGATCATATGCTTCCACTTGGTTGTTTTACACTTTTTGAGGAACAGTCGCAATGAGTGGTCTTATTAGCCAACGTCTTCATAGAAATCAACATGTTTTGAGAAGTTCCAACGTCATCGAAACTAGTTGCTACCCTAGACACCACTCATTCCTCAAAATAGAGTCCTCTTTAAACCATTTTTAGACTCATTAAATATGAAAATATTGTCGAGCACTTGACTTTTCCAGCTCGTTAAAGTAATGGAAATGTCATCCCTCCTCTACTATTTTATCCTTTTTCAGACTTGAGGGATTACTTTATGAAAAAGAACTTGTGGAGTTTTCTTTCCGTCCCTTTTCAAACTATCGAAACGTGAAAAGGACCAAGTTATCCTTGTCATTAAACTCGTTAAAAAAATAGCGACAAACTTGTCCATCTAGACGAGACCGAGTTTCACTGTTACTAGACTCGTTAAAAAATTAAATAGCGATACGTTTGCTCAAAGGCAAAATTATAGAACAAGCATATGTTATCCTCCTCAATCTTGACAAAAATAAAGAGGTACTGGTCAGTAATGACTGGGGAAAAAGGGGAAGAAAACTTGAAGAATTTATGATGGCAAGTTGCTATTGAACATGACACTTTCACTTCATCACCATTATTGAGTTGGGCTAGGTTATTCCGTTCACCAGTCATCTCACCATTGGTCTTTCATACCATCCATATTTTGGGGTTAACGCTACCAATTCATCTCAGTGTCACTGACATGTTCAAGAGAAGTCTTTCAGTTGAGAAACCACCATCTAGTTAATGTCTCATCCACTGTAATACCTCCAACCTTCCTTTTTTCATGACCGCCATTCCTGAACCTTGTCTCATCAATTCATTTTTTCACTTCCAAAAATCATTTGCTTCGTTTTGTGTCATAGATGTGGGATACATCAAGGCCCTCCTATGACGAGTCACTTCTTGTCTACATCATCTCATTATCCAAGAAGTTGATTTAAAAACAACCCTTTCGGTGCTTTGAAGCTTGCATACATCAATGGCAAGTTTCTCACTTCCGATGACAGGTTGACATCAATGGCCTTCAACCAAAAGATTTTGCGCGGTGTTCAACATCGGATCATATATTCACACCATGTGAATTGTATTGTAGTACCTTGATGGTCATTATCATTATCGGTGATTCTTTTCGCGTTTTTTAACAGCTCACATCATTGGCTGGTAATCAGGGGATGTCTTTCCTTGTTCGACTTTAGAAGATCTCTTCACATGGATTGACTTGTACATCGAGCAAACATTGAACGAGTTTGAAGACCTCGAATCTAGTTTCATCCATCCAAGCTGTGATATGTGTAGGAATATAGAAACATCAAATGTACAAAGGCTCTACACAGATGGTCATCCTAACCATGGATGATGACTCTATATCTGAAGAATCACTAGTCTGTATTCTACAGAAGACTATCTGATCTATGTACATGAAATGAAATTTATAAAGCTAAACATGGGAATGCCTCCCTCAGCTAAGTCATGAAAATTAGATTATGATGATGTATTGTATTGTAACTTATGTAGGTCACCTTCCAGTTCGAAACTTCAGATCCTCATGATAAAGCATTTCACCCGACATCAATATTTACGACTTCATACTTTAGGGGGAAACTGTTATAGACATATTTGGGCACATCAAACCCAAACTTATATGTTGATAAAATAGGGCTCATTAGCCCCTAAAAGAGTTCTTTCATACCTTAAAAGAACATAGTCATCTGAATACATCATTCCCCAAAAGTTCCATCTTAGAAACCATCCATAAATTGCCTAAATTAGACCATACTGACTGCTCCATTGGCAAAGTACAATGCATACTGAGTGGTACACTACTAGGGCATGATGCATACTGATTAGGCCTTCTATAGGGTGTGATGGGTGAGGATGGACAAATGTCCGAGATAGTTTGCTAGGTGGTTTCTCATGGAATCTTCTAGAAACTTCTCCTGTGCCACTTGCCTCTCTGAATTTACCCAAGGATGAGTAAGGGATCAAAGAAAATCCCCAATCCCTTCTCTTATGGAATCAACTGTAACAAGTGCAATGACATTAATCAAACCCCATGGATGACTCACCCCCTTACACACATCTATAAATGGATCCCTCATCTAAGAGATCTAAAGGCTGGAATGTTGTGAATTACAAGGAAGTGCTTATAGTTTGTAATTGAGGAAGGAGCATTGTATTTTTGGAGTGATCTTGCTATTTCATGAGGTGAAGAAGGATTGAAGCTGGGAGGATGATGCTCGAACGGACAGCTGGGTTGTAATTCTCCCTTCTATTAATAAAGTTCTTCAAGTTTTCTTCCATATGATTATGCAATTGTGAATGTTATCATTTGCGAATGCTATCATTTGTTAATTATATATCTGATTATGTAATGTTTATGTCGTAATAGATCACAATGATTTGACGGTTCTCTGTTGTTGTATGTGTGTAGTTACTATCCAAGCGTGTTAAGTATGGGGAGGAGTTGCGGGCTCTGTCAAAGGGGAGGGAGATCAAGCAAGGGATTAAGCGGAAGTTCCAGGTTGGTTCCATTATCTTTCTCTTATCTATTACACATAGAAGAAATCATTGAATTGCTTTAGACTATTGTTTCTAGGGTAGCTACCAAACCTAGAGGGCTAACATTATCTAGGAATACTAGTTTTCCCAGAAACAGAATGGAAGTAGACCGAAATAAGGATGTGCTAGCAATAGACCCAAATAAGGATGTAGAGGGGATCGAAATAGTTCCTCCCACTTGAACTGACATAGGAGTCTGGACACTCGCAGCACTTGTGGTGGATGCCATGCTTCCAATAGTGGTCATCAAAGGAATAAATGTGTGTGGACCTGAGCTTGAAGGCATGTGATTCAGAGTTCCAACGTATAAGAATACGTCTGGGTGATCAGGAGACAGAGGAGAATTCAGAGCCACAACTGACTATGAAAGCTATTCCACTTCAATATTATCTTCCGACTGGAAGAGTACTCGAGAAAGAACTAGTGTGTTCCTCTCTAACTCTGTAGTAGTACTGGTTCTATCTTGCGACTAATTCCCCCAAGTGGAGGATCAATCTCTGATGTGCCTGCTTCCACTGGTTGAATACCACTGGCAGAATCACTCCTACAGCTTCTAGGAGAAGGCTTTGGATTCATAGGTGAAATCCCACGAAGTCTACGGGGCCACCGAGGTGGCCAGTTAGCCACTTTGAACTATTTTTATAAGATCTACTTAAAGACTCAAAAAACAAAATTGAAAGCAAGGCCAACTAAGAGCACAGAACACACCCTAAAAATGTCCATAAAGAATTCAGCAATCAAACAACTTCTAAGTATTTCCACTCTGGTTGATTATGACTAAACAACAAAATACAAGAAATTTAATCATAAGGGCCTTCCGAAAATAGACTGGGGTAATTAGGCCCCAGGTCTACTAGCAAAGGTATTAGAGGTAGTTATGTTGACCTCCAGACAACAGCCCTTTCCAGTGCAAGGCCCC
Organism: Pinus taeda; assembly: GCA_000404065.3. Classification (NCBI taxonomy): domain Eukaryota; kingdom Viridiplantae; phylum Streptophyta; class Pinopsida; order Pinales; family Pinaceae; genus Pinus; species Pinus taeda. Next base: position 168,468 of record APFE030809088.1, read on the forward strand.
AAGCTTCACAAGGGTTCCCTCTAGAAGTATCGTTGAATGTGATGCAATGTCAACCTCAGGTGCCACAAGATTCCCCTCCACAACCACTTTTGTAGATCCCTAAGATAGGCAACTAAAGATACCAACTCGTATTAGAGTCTAGGTGGAACAGTCGTGAGGTATGATCTGACAAGTAAGAGAGGGGGTATATGTCGTCCTTATCTTCACAAACCCTCATCCTTAACTTCCAGTCACATAGATTTTTCGGTCTCCCTAATGTTATTGGATTTCACTCTTTAATCAGATTTCTATGTTTTACAATTTAGAATGGCCTTGGAGAGTTTACTCTCCTCTCACCTAATCCAAGGCCCTAAATAAAGCTAAAACTTGTTGGTGTATCTGATTGACAATATAAAAAGTTCTAGTTTATTTTATTAAGCACTTGATTTTAAGTGGCTATTCTTTTAACTCAAGGGACAATATGGAAATGAAACTGATGGTGTTTTTATGACGCAAAAGAAATTAATGAAAAACTAACTTATATGCAATACACTTGTTTGTTTTTTGATGAAAAGAAACCTCTACTTGGGTTCTAAGAAACTTCTATAAAGCAAAAAGTTTTCCTTTTCTTTTCTTATAGCAAACTTCACACTTGCAAAAACTAAAAACTATTGATGCTTTAATAATGCAGAACTACCCTAATGCATGATATTGCGAAATTCTAGATTACTCTAAAAAGAGATGAAGCAATTCTTTAAAAATTTTTAGTAAGCCAACTTAAATTTTTGAAGAGAATGCAAGTTTCAAATACAAATTTTCCTCCAAATAAGCAAGGCAAATCTCGAAAAATCATAATTCACTTTCACAAAACTAGACAAACCAAAATCAAATTTGGTAAAAGAAAGTAAAAATAATGTTTTTGAAGAAATTTTCTTTTTCAAGAAGTGATGAAAACAACTTTTCAAAAGTACTCAATATGCCACCAAAGATTCAAAGATCTACAAAAAAGCATAAGGAAGATTTGTAAGTTACCAATTCAACACAAATGAAAACTTGAACAAAAAAGGGTGTTTCAACTTGCACTAAACGATCCAAAAGCAACAAAAAGAGCTTTGAGAAACTGATATGAAATCACGAAAGACAAACTCTCAAATTCATCAACAAGAAATTTTCGAAAAGAAGAAAAAAGTGTATGGCCACAAAAATGACAGGAAGCAAAGCAAGAAAACCAATAATGAAGTTTAACACAAAGATTAAAAGAATCTTCTATTCTGGAAGACCAGAACAATCAAGAACCTCTATAAGAAGCCTTGTGTGTTTAAACAAAAATCATAAAACTCACCCTAATACAAACCGAGGATGAAACTTTTTCAAAGGAGGAGAGAATTCAAAACAGTAAGATCACTGAATAATTAAAATCTAGAGACAAAAAATGACCACTCAGAAACCACACAGACCAAGAAACAAATCTTTCTGGGCAGAAAGATTTGAAAAAAGCATGCAGAAAATTGTATATGCCACTGTGTCCCTACCCAAGTGCATGTACATGGGTTTCTACCAAAAGAAACTCACATATACATAGTTGAAGTTCACAGAAACAAGTGTGTGTATGCTTTTGTAAATAGACAAAGGTGCATATATGAAATTTTACAAGAAAAATAAAAAATAAGGCCTGATGAAAAAGACCAGACTTGAAGTCTGAGTTCCTAAAGGAGCAGGCAATACTATCACAACAAGCAAACTAAGAACTGAGCCCCGACTGACACCAAACAACCCAAACTAGGAATAACAAGATTGTTATCCCCAGTGGACTCACCAACTCTGTTAAGGGAATAAGTCCCCTAGGGATTTGGGTCAGAAGCCTATCAGAGCAGGAGTAATCTATAGCAAGAAATACACATACAACTGAGGAAACATGCTTAAACAAACTAGCTATGCAAGGATGAACATACCCTGGTGTCCTTCGTTTGGGTAGTTCTAGCCAGGGTACAAACCCTTTGCAAATCCTAATGATCTTCGAACTTGCAAATGAACCAATTCGAATACACATAGAAACATATAGATAAATCATTTTAGTGAGATCAACTTTATATCATATAAGTAGATGGTTAGTTATACATTGAAATATTCATTCATATATAAACCATAACAATAACATCTGATGCATAAACAAAGTCTATCTCAGGAACAAGACAACGTTTCTTTTTATTGTAGAAAACTATAGTAAACATGGAAAGAGTTCACCTGATTCTTCCTCTTCTGGCTCCAAGAGGAACCATCCTCGAGGTCCATCCAGTCCCAATATTCAACACCCTCCTTCCATAACCAATACCATGATTTCTCCAACAAGTGAAAGAATATCAACACTCAAGGAAACAAGGGTTTCTTGAACTTGGGGAAGTGCTTGAAGAATAGGGATACTTAAAACTTGATCAAGCGATAATCTCAGTATAGTAATTCTATCATTTCTCTCCTCCTTAAGGCCTTCCCATTGAAGTCTTTTTATACTTCTCCCAAATTAGTTTTTTAGTTGGGAAATAGTTGGGAACAGTTGGGCCATGAGCACTAGGAGGTAATCAACAGGTAAAACCCATGATCTCCACCCATAATTAAGGATTTTTTTTTTTTTTAAGTGTTTTAACACATATATGGGGGTTGAGTATGGACTAATTCGCATGTACATGCCTTTATCACAGGGAAACATAGCGTACATGGAGTAAAACATTGTTTTTAAAATATTTGGACCAAGTCTAGAAGGAGGGGTTGCCCTAAGCCATAAAACAAGCATCACAAACACCAAGGGTGATATTTGGAGTTATAACAAGGATGACTTACTATTCAAAGACAATTGAGTGTCATACCAAAGTGTTCCATGAGAGATATTTTGATAACGGAGAAACACAGTGGAGGATTGTTAGGAAACTTTCAGATTGAGAATTTTTTTCTCTATTAAATTCCTTTTATTATTGGCTAGGTTTGCAGGTTAAAGTAAAGAAATTTATGGAAAATTTTATTGTGTCCCTATATGCCAATGGAACTAGGAAAACTACAAGATTGTACCAACCACTACCCATTCAAAGAATTCCTTCAGATTTTTTAAGTGTGGATTTTATCTTAGGAATACATAGAATACAAATAGGTAATGAATCTATTTTTGTGTTTGTGGATAAGTTTTCTAAAACGGCTCATTTTAAACCTTGTACAAAAACCATTGATGCGACTAGGGTCACAAACATACCTTTTAAATAAGTGGTAAAATTAGATGGTTTTCCTAGAACCATTATTTCATATTCAGATACAATATTTGTAGGTCTTTTCTGGAGGAATTTATCGATGGAACTAGGAACGAATTTAAATTTCAACTTAACTTACCATCCATAAATAGATGGAAAAACAAAGGTGGTGAATAGAAGTTTGGTAAACATCTTGAGATGCTTAGTAAGTCAACACCCCAAGTAGTGGGAGCAATTCCTTTCTCAAGATTAATTTACTTATAATGACTATGCTAATAGAGGTACCACAATCAAACCATTTAAGATATTATATTTAATGCAGCCAAGAGGAATTTACGAGTTGGGTAACATGGGAAGATAGGAACTCGGGGGTGCCGAAGGTGAATACTTTTTAGTAAGAATGTAGGACTTGCAGAAGAGTCTCAGTCAACAACTTCAAGAAACCAAAAATAAATACAAATCGAAATAAGATGTAAGAAGGATGCAAATAGAATTTGAAGTTGGATACTTATTAATACTTATATCATGAAGGAAATGTTTCCTAGAGGGACACACAATAAATTAATGCTTCAAAAAATTAGTTGTTATAAAATATTAAGGACGTTTTCTTCCAATGCTCATGAAATAGAACTTCTAGGAGAAATGGGGGTTTCACTATTTTTTAATGTCGAAAATGTATAGCCTTTAAGGAAACTTGAAATGAAACAACAAGTGATGAAGACCAGACTTACATTTGGGAGAACCGATTGCCAAGTTCAATTCATAGGGAGATTGAAGTAGTATTGGAAAAGAGGATGACCAAAAGGAACAAAGGAAAAGAGTATTTTAAGTACCTCGTAAAATTGGAAAATAAAGCAATAGAAGATGTCAGATGGATGGCAACAATAAAATTTTCCAAATTTTAAATGAATGTTGAAGACCTCATGGAGAAGTCTTTTCTTCCCTGGGACCTTCCTACAAGAGCATATTATTAAAGAGACATTCGACCCACATGAATAATTTTGTTTCTATTTTCTGTAAATCATGATATTTAGCCTAAGATAACCCATGTTATTTTAGAGGTTATGTTGAAGTTTCCTTAAGGGACATATGTAAATATTATATTTGGTGGAATGCATTTAGCTTCAAGAATAGGGACAGTTGTAGGAACACTAGAGGGTTGTTAGCTACAACCTCCATTTTTCCTGAACGATATTGTGCTTAGGCTAGAGAGGAAAACAAAGAGAGAGAGAGAGAGAGAGAGTTGAAGAGAGTAAGAGAAGAAAATTTGACTGTCTTGCGTAGTTGTTTGGCTCTATATAGTGAATTTAGAGCCCTCTGTAATTTTTTTGTTTTTCTTAATATAAAAGTTTCTTGAACTATACACTATTTTCAGTGTTTGGTTTTTGTAAACACCCTATGATGAATGGAGACATTTGAATCCCCCATAGCTACAATTTCTACACATTATAATTTCAATGTCGACAAGGCTCCTTGTCAAAATGCATCACCATCAAAGAATTGGGGTGTTGCTAGTTTATAATAGGGAGTATAATGTTAGAGAGAGTGACACTTTGAAGCTATTTAATTATTTGGGGATCATGGTCCAAATTCTTGTTTTTGGCCAAGCAATTGTAGAGGTCATGTTTGTGGAAAAAAAATTATCTCTAAGGGTTTGTGTATCTAGGCCAAATGTAATGTGTAGAATAAGAAAATAACTGGATGATGGATTTTGAAAGTGCATAAGGTACAAGGAGAGGTGTCCCACATCTAGCTCAAAGGGAAAATATATGATTGACTTAGTATCCAAGAGAGAAGAAGGTGTGAAGTAGCTTGAAGGGTGAGATACTCAAACTTTCCAATTAAAGTCTTGTGAGGTAATTTTATCCAATGTAGGTCTCACACCAGGACATGCAATATTTATATCCAAAACAAAGAGAGAGGGATGAGGTTTCGAGAAGATAGATTGGTTTCTACAAAGGTTGAAAAGGTGGTAAGTGGTAATCGTAGAGGGGGTCCATAATAACTCAAGGCCATTGCTATACCAAGGTGGTTTTGCGGTGGTTTAATTCGTGCCCCCCATAAGAACTTGACATCGATGGGACTAGAGGCCCTAATAAACATTAATTGGGTAGCATCACAATAAAATCATGGAGAAAAGGTCAACCATTGAAAAAGTATATCCCAATAGCGACAAGTCGTCCGATCAGTTAATGAGTATGAAAAATCAATATTTTCCCAACAACTATCATCTTATCTCTGTTTTCTAAATTTCAATGATCTACAAGTAATTTGAGGCAACACCCCATCACTAGCACATTATAGATCACTTATGTTGAAACTATGCCTTTTCCATTAGACTACCAACCTATCTTCTAATTTCTTATGAAAGCTACTCACCCTAGAGATACTTAGTAGATGCAATCAAAACCTTCATTCCCCAATTCTCTCAGTTCAACTTGTTGATGCCCTAGTGGGACAAAAGAGGAAAAGCATTCAAAAAAGGACAAATATCCTTGTCTATTACATGGAAAGGACATGCAACTAAATGAGATTCATAGAAAGTAGAAAGTAGTAGTAGTAGGTAAATTTTCCATTAAAGGAATCTCAATGGTAGTGCTAGAGAGGTGGAGAGTGGAAAAACATTATCCTTATTTTGGCTAATCTCCCTAATTTCTAACATTCACCAAAGGGTGTATGGGATGATTAAAAAGGGTGGAAGAGGATGCTTAGAGGTTGTTGAATATCTATTGGTTTTTTGGATCTCAGGATTTATTCTTGAAACCCTAGACAATAGGATTTGTTTCCAAGAGAAAATGCCTATTTGGATCTAGCTCTTGAGGCTTCCTTAGATCTTCTGGTTCAAAAATATCTTCCATGAAATCAAGAACACCCTAATTTTTTTTATAAAGAAAAATATTCCTTCCAATAAACATAGTACATGGGTATGGATCAAATTTGAATCACCAATAAATTATAGACTATTAGGGGGTCCATTATAAGTGGAATAGATTCCAGAAACATGGCCATATGAATAGGGATTGTCCCATAGGGAAATAAAGTAGGATATGGATTAGGAAGGATGCACCATATACGATTTCTCCTTGTCCCCATATTTAAAGCATGGTTAGGCTTCTCCTATATAAGCAAGGATTCCATGCTCAACTCATATCAACAAGGATTTCAACCTAGTTCATACAAGCTCATAAGCTATCATTCTCCTTCGAAATTTTGGTAGGGAATTGGAGTTCCACTTTCCATCTTCCAAGGAGGACCAACCCTAAAAAGGTATGCCATCAATTTTGCAAGTGTCTTCAACTTCTAATTTTGATTTTTTTTTAAATCTGCTTCATGCTCTATACACATATTCTCCTTTTACAAGCAATGTCTCCCTAAATAAGCTCTCCAACCTTGATCTACCTATTTCGTCCCACTTGTTCTCATCCTCCTTTACTCCTGTCTTCATTCCCTCTTCTATCCCATTGCATTTGTCTCCCTTCCATCACACACTGACTCAAATCCAATTACTAATCCTCCCATTTTCTCCCATAGGTATAATTTATTCTCTTTATCCCATCCCCATATTTTCCTCTCGTCATGATCCTTCGAGTTCATCCCCCTTGTGATTTACCCCTAGAGAAACTCTTAGATCCTCAATTAGAGACTGAAAATCCTCCCTATCCATTTGTAATAATCTATCTCATACTGAAATCAAATATGAAAAATAAAAATCCATAAATGAGGTTCTTAGAGAGTATCCCCATGTGCTTTCCCCCAAATGAAACTACTTTATTTGATTTTAGGGCACTAACCAACCCTGCCAAAATTCTAGCTATAAACAAATTGTGGATTTTCACTCTCTCGACATCCTATTCCTATAAGAATATGGATGGAAGGTTTAAAGTCCATACCTTCTCTAAAATAAATCCTTCCTCACTGGGATTTTCTTGATTCAGATACCATTGGTAGATCTAACGGAGTTGTCTCTAGTTGCGAAATAAGATGTTCTCTCTTAATCTCATCATGATCATTTAATTCATGGTTACCAATTGAAATATAATCTAAGGACATGGGAAAGGCCTTTTCCTCAATGCATATGGTCCCTTTTTCGGTCATCAGGTTTTCTCTACAAATTTCTCTATGCTCCCCTTCTTGGAATTATGAAGAGTACTTCTGGATGGGGACTTGAAATTTTACTTGGGATCGACTCAAATCATGGGGTTCTCTACTATGACCAATCCACTCATGGATATATCAATAAATTTGATAGAGGATATTTTTCTTTGACATTCTTCCATATAATCTTCTACTCTCGTGGAGAAATAATATGATGGGATCTACACAAATTGCTAAAATATGTTATCAATTTCTCAACTAGGAGGTCCTCCTTAACACTGGCATCATATTTGGTCAAATATCACAGGTGGGTGGGGAATCCAACAATAATCATATTCTTTTGTGTCTAGAACCTTTCCCCTCCAGGCCACCTATACCTTTCTAACTGAATCAATGTTGAGTTGAATATCGATCCCTTCTTAATATCCTCAAATCCATTTTAATCCCTTTCTCATCTGTCCCTGAATTCCCTTCCATTCAATTCCACCAAAATTTAATAAGGTCAAAAGCTTTTATTTTGAAGTGGGAAAAATATAAATAGAAAGCTGATAATAAAACATCAACAACCATAGATCCCTAATTGAACTCCTTTTATGAGAAAAAAAATTTCTAAGAATGTCTCAATGGACCAAAAGGAAAAGATAAAGGGATTAGAAGAAAAAGTAAGGAAATTACTTATAGATAACGAGAAAGAATGGTAAATTAAGAATAGAGACATATGGATTTATGAAGGGATGATAACATAAAATATTTTCATAAGAGCACAAATCAAGGGAAATATAATAATACTATTTTGGAGATGAAAAATTCGTATGGATCCACTACAACCTCTTTCAAAGACATCTCTGATGAAGGGTAAAAAAAATATTGTAAGGACATTTATTCCCTTCCTCATAGAGCCACCATTCGATAGGTATTAAATGTGTCGAGACTCCTTCCTACCTTCATTACAAAATAAAGAAACTCCTCTCTAACGGTTGAGGTCACAAAAGAGGAAATATGGAAGATTTTGCATAGCTTCTAGAAAGGAAAAAGTATGGAATTATATCGAATTCATATAAATTTCTATACTGAATGATATGATTTCATAGTTGATGACCACCTTTCTATAGTTGAATACTCCAAGAATTTGAAATAATTCCTTTGCCCCCTTCAGTTTCACTTGTATTTCATTTATCCTCAAATTGGATTCTCCTACCACTTTTTATCTCTTTCATATGATTTCCTTGTGAAAATGTATCTAAAAATAATTTCAAAATTTAATTTCCTTTTCTTAAAGGACATCCTATTTTATCACATCTCCCCAGAATAATTTCAATTTCTTCAAAATGGTTAGATCTGTGAAGCCATTCACCTTGCTCACGAATTCCTTCACACTATTGATATCAAGAAACAAAGAGCCATTATTTATAAAGTTTCTCTCTAAAATTATTTTTATCAGGCTATTTGGCTTTACCTACTATTTCCCTTAGTTCAACTATGTTTCTACCGTTTATGTAACTTAGGTTATGAATTGCATCAATAGAGCCTCATTTTACAATTTTATCAAGGAAGAAGCTACTTCATTCTTTCACATAGAAAGAGGTCACAAACAAGGTGTCTCTCTCCCCCCTTCTCTTTATCATTATCATAAAAGGTCTCAATGGATCAATTTTGAATGAGAAAATAACAGGAGGTTTGAAAGGAACTTCCATCTCTCAAAACTACATATATCATATCTACTTTTTGTAAATGACATCCTAATTCTCTCTAAAGGAAATATATCCCACTTCCATGTAAAAGAATTGCTTTTACTATTATCCAAAGTTACATGAATGATAATAAATTATGAAAAAAAGTTCATTTCTGGATGGATTATATTAGGCATGGTGAAATCCTTCATGGATGAACTCTTCTCTACATATGTCACTTTGTTGGTATCAAGCTTCAGTTATATGGTTTCACTTTAATACTCATTAAAGCTCAGAAAAAAATACTAGAATTTTTTTTTCGAAAGGGTGGAAAATGAGTCTGTATATGGTGTAGGAAATGTCTATATATGGCAACAAGATTGGTTTTGAAAAAATTAGTTTTGGAAGCCGTTTCAATTTTCTTGGCACCTTTAACTTGGATTCATCTTGGAACTCTCCAAAAATTGAAACAAATAACCAAAAATTTTCTTTAGGTTGGAAAAGAAGATAAAAATTACTTTTCTCTCACTTCTTGGAGGTACTATTATAGTGGCTACAACCACCATCCAAAATTTTGCCTTAGCCTATTTTGGAGCCTCACTACCAACTTTCACAGTAGCTTGCCTTGCTTTGTCAAGTCCTCAAGCTTCAGTGTGTTTCTTGCTCAAAAGTAGCTTGTCAATCATAGTTTGATCTCTTCCCTTCACAGTTTGCTCACCTTAACTTGGTCTAGCTACAAGCTGAGAAGCTTCCCCTTGAAGATTACACATTTCTGGAGGGCAACCAAGATTCCCTCTAGAAATTACGCAATCCTCTCTGACAACCTACTAGGCTCCAGGATTGCACAATCCTGCCAGCCAAACCTCGTAGTAGGATTTGTGCAAATTTTTCTAGCGGTTAACTGTTCAGCCCAGGATTTGTGCAAATTTGGGCAGCAGTCAGCTTCTCTACCCAGAAATTGCACAAATATCTTGGGTAGCCAGCCCAACTCCCAACCAGAGATGTGCATTTTTTCTCCAGCAGTCGAGCAGGCACTTGCATGTGCAGCTGAGTTGATCGGTTCCCTCCGGGACCGAGAAAAATAGCCTATCATGCACAGGCTACTTCTCCCAACGTAGCATGCAAAGGCATCCCTTGTCTCAGGGATCTATGTTTAGCATTTGGAGGTTACATGCAAGGAGCAATTTAGAAAACTCCGACCAAGTGTCACTTCCCCTAGATTTGTGGCATGCGCGTCACAACGTCGATGTTATCAAATCTTGTCAACTGGATGTTGCAGAGATCATTGCTCACATAAACCTTGCATCTTTGACATCCCACATCACATCTAGGAGCAGACACACATTCAACTCAGTTATTTCAGGGTAAGCACGCTTTCCATACCTTGTGTTGCATTTCTGTCGCTTTTTGGGTTTTCACTTGCATGAGTATTGTTTACTTGATTTCTATCAATGCTTGATGTCGTTTACATGTATATTAGCTTGTCCTAGGTCTGTTTCAGTTTTTGTTGCTATCTCACTACTGTCACATGAATGAAACTGTTTTACACAGACATTTGCCTAACTCGCGAACTACCGCACCCACATGCATGTTGATCTTCTTATTGAAACTTTCATATGTGTTTTAAATGCATTGTTAATCACTTCTGCTATCATTTCGTGTCACCATGCATTCATTGACTTACTTGCTTTAAGTTGCCCATCGGTGAGTTGGGCCAACCTAGGCCCGGGCTCTGCTTTCACAAAGGCTGCATTGGGAAATCTTGGAAAGGAAGGCTCACCTTCCTCCCTAGATTTCCACATTCCTACCCAACACTAGCCTCTTAGATATTTTTGCACATTTTTGGAGGATAGTGGTTGCTTGGCCCAAGAAATTGGGCAAATCTTTCCCTGGGCCAATAGTCCTTCCCAGCTGGAATTGTGCAATGTACAATCCCAACAATTAGCAGCCACACTGGACTCTGCAATGCATAGTTCTACCAATTAGTCAGTGTCTCAGCTACGTGGACTGTGCCTTGTGAAGTCTTGGTAGTCGGTCTCCCAACCTCTTGGCCAAATTGTGAAACCTTCATGATCATTCACCCAGGTATGTTGCAAGTCAGTTTTCATTTTCATTTTCGTTTTTTACGGATAGATTGCTTGCTATGAGTGTTTGCATGTCTCTTGTTATCGAAGGTGTTTATCTTCCTCTGAGTAGTACAGGTACAATGGTTTCCACGAGAGTAGAGATGAAGACATTGTTCAGAGTATGCTTGGGGATGCAATTGATCAAGTGTCTATGAGCTTGTCTACGCACAAAGACATCAATTTGTTCACAGAAGGGGACATCAAGTGGCAACATCATAGCAAGAAACATCATGAACAATAGCTTAGGGAATCATACCGAATGCAACAAACATAACAAATGTAGCGAATGCAAGAGGAAGATTATTGAAAACATAGAAGTGGAGCAAAGTTGCAAGATCAAGCAGATCCACTGATAATGAAAGAAACTTTGGAGATGCAGGCTATGAAGTGACGACACAACTTGAAGATCGCACAAAGGTAGAAGATGGAACAAAGAAGGAGTTGCATGTGCTGAAGCAGCAACTCAAGAAGAAAATGAAGCTGCACAGATAGTCCAATCAGTTGCAATAGGAACATGAACAACTGTGGGTGCAACATGCACTCACGGATGAAATTGCACTAGTACAAGTTAAGGACCTATCCCGGTCACTGACACATAGAAAACATGGAGAGAAGTGTTGTTGATCACATGCAAGGGATCCATTAGCATACATGTCACTGAGTGCACCCATGCAATCCAAACCATTCAACACACTCACCAAGGTGAATATAAGAAGCAAGTCCAATTGGGGCTGAACATGTACTTCGGCAAGTTGATGTGCATGAACACTAGCACACACTTGAATATTAGCACAAACACTATGCATCAGTGTGTTGTCAGTTCAACCGCACCCAAGAAGACCATGTGCATGTTAGCAAATGGTTTGGATGAAGGGACTAAACCAATGCATTGGTTGCAACAGAGGCAAGAGTTCACTTCAGCAAGATGTCACAATGAGGTGCATTCATACCATCATGGATGACCAAGCTTGGCATCAGCTCACCACCTTCACCATCACATGCATGTCAAAGAGTTGGTCTCATCACAATGGACTGAGCGTCAGTGATGTCTTGCAAGGCTTTCTCAAGCCATGTTGTCTCACATGAGTACATGTGCATTGTAATGTTGAGACATGTCAAGTGTAAGTCAGGTGTCAGTAGTTGGATGTAACAGTTATATAGTAGGTGAAGAGTCATGAGGGTAGTTGAACTATCAGGAAGAGGAATGTCAAGAGTCACCCCACCCTTTGCTATAAATAGTCCGCCATAACTCATTGTATAGGCTTTTGGTCAGCCAGGCTTCTACTAAGACTATCTTGAAGAAGGCTTGGACAATATTGAAATGCACCTTGGCTTCTCCACTGCATGGAGCTAGTACATCTCTTTGGAGGATCAACCGGATGTGGCTGTAATGTTCCACTATTGGGGCTAGTAGGTTTACATGGTGTATTGTATGATTGTGACTTACACTTCTTTAATAATAAGAGCCATCACATTTTCATGCATATATTCTTATTGTAGTTGGACAGTTCCAGTTGCCATAATGATGTATGTTGATTAACTTATGCACCTGTATATGAAATGATTTGTATGAAATTATATGAATCTTGTTGTTAATGTGTTTCATATGTTGTTAATGTTGTCATCGTCCGTGTTGACTGCTCCGTCAGAAACCATACATACCTTTCCCATGAACCTTTCTATATGAACCATCACACTCATCTCAAACTGATCTGTGAGTGTTGTTTGTGTTATCTTACCTTGTATGTTGTGACTTTTGTATCCAAGTGGACTGCTTTGCTAGAAGTTGTGCATGTCCTTTATGTGGTGTGTTCCTAGCCGATTTGGGACTGATCCCTTTCAACTTGGAACTCACATTCACCTTCCTCTCCCTTCGAAGTGTTGGAACCTATCGTACACATTCCTTGACTCTCTGAATCAGTCACACCCTTGCTACTAATAGAATTATCTTATTTGCCTCTATGTGACATCACAGTCAAGGCATTACCTTACGACCCATTGCTGCAACTCCTACACCAAATGGTCTGAGGTCTAATTGGGACTTCTTATTGGGGATATCCGCTTGAAATGTTGGTGGGTCTAGCACCATCAACATTTCTGGCACTAGAAGGAGGGCCTGATGAAATGTAGTGTCCTCTCATCCTGTTTTGAACCTTTGCATATCTTTCATGGAGTCTTGCATTCTTATTCCCCTAAGGTGTTTTTCAAATCTTTAAGATGTCTCCATCTTAGGGAACCTTTTCAATATCTTGTCGATTCACATGTATGATGGTGAAGGCAAAGTGGCTTGGCCTGAGCAATTACATAACCTTCTTTCCATGATTTATGAGGAAGATGAGTTTAGTGACGAACAGTTCGGGTTGCTGCTCGCATACGCACTTCGTGAGTCTCCATTTTGTTGGGTGCTTAGCCTACCAGCTAACACCATGCACTCATGTGAGCACTTATGTGACCTTATTGAAGATACATTCTATCATTTTGATCTAGACCATATTGACTGTAAATTGTTACAATAATGGAGGGCTCTACATGAATCCATTATTGATTTTTGGCAGCACTTCCGTGACTTGTAGTTTCAAGCTCTAAGGAGCTAGATGAATTTTGCTTATATCTTAAACCGGTTAGAGTAATATCTTAGGAAATCTTCCCATCCCAACAGGAAGCCTGATGTCAAGCCTCACTCAACCTTCTTCGTTGATGGAACTACGTAATCCCATGTGGGAGCAAGCACTATCTCAATGGATTGTTTGCCTTCCTCTCATTCAACAGTTCCACCATCACTCAGTGATGCTAAGGATCATGTTCACACATATGTTCACCCTTCACACCCTCCCAACATCACTCCACTCAATTTTAGCCTAGAGTTGGTTTTGAGTTATTTAATTTCCCATATGTATTCTTTCCTTCGACCTCTGTCTTCGCACTCAGGTGTTCCTCCAGATTATGCTGTCTTTTGTTCTTCCATTCTGGACTCTTCAGTTGTTATGAACTAGGAACAACCCATTGATGGAGTTGGTGTTGCATAACCAACATGCATTGTCATTCATGAAGAGTATGAGTGAGAGCTCGAACATGAACACTCGGTGAAGGATGACTCCCTTCCTTCCAAGCCCCCTCTATTCTTTCCTAGCTTCTTTGGTGAACCTGCCATCCATGATTTTTTATGTGTGTCTTCATCCATAGCTGCACCCATTTTTTATCACTCACAAGACTCACCGGATGTTAGTCCATCATTCGACAACAGAGAGTATAAGTTATTCACTGAAGATCCACTTGATCCTTCATCAATTTTTTCTGGAAACATAGAGGACGAGTTCATTCGCTTTTCATATACCCCTTTGTTTCGCTCATCTAATCTTGAGGATGAAAAAGAATTCATAGATTTTCTGATCCTAGCAGTCGTGATCCATTTTCTTCCAATTTCGATCATGATCAAGAATCTATCATAGTTGATCTTTTGAAGCCATCAGTTTATGATGATATACCTGATGATGAAGTTGAGACACCCAAGACTGTCGAGGCACTTTGGCCCGAGCTGGTTTTTATGTCAGGTCCTCTCTCTCTCTTGGGGTTAGTCTCACTTCCGATCATGAAACTGTTCAATCACCCAAGGCTCCTCATCACTCTTTTGTATGAATTGAAGATCCATCTCAAACACGTATCACACTTCCTCCACTCGAACTACATGATCCCATTGCTCATGCACTGGAGGAGTCTTACTTTGCAAGAGTGTGCTTTTGCTTCAAAGTTGCACATAGTGTTAGACAGCACCATGATAAGTCCACGGACCATCCTTCATGCACATGCACTCACTTATGTCCTGTGGGCACAATGAAACATAAAGTGTGGTTGTCTTCACTGTTATATCTTTCTTGTATACTGGTCCACACAACTGGGTTTCTCACAGACCAAGCCTTCACCAACATGGGTCTATGAATGCATCGGTGGTTGCATTGGAAGTATCACTTCACATGATCAGGCCCATGCACCGTTAGTGTAGGAGTAGGAGTAGTGTTTGCTTTCATTTGTTTTCTTGCATGCTTGTTTTCTTACATGCTTTGTTTACTTATTTGTTTGCTTTCTTGTTTGTTTACTTGCTTTGAATTCTTTTTTTTCTTCTGCTCTTGCTTTACTTTGTTGATTGTTAGTTTGTTTGCTTGTTTTGTTCATAAGTTAGTTTACATGAAACGATGTTTGACTCATGAAACGAGTTGGGTAAAGTGAAAGAGGGCTTATATAACTATCACTAGGTTATCTGTCATCTTGCCTCTACGAGATGAGCTTGTTACATTTAGTCCATGATACGTCGAAGGAAAATATGTATTGTTCGAAGTGAACCTTTGTGAAAGCACAACGCTTGTGTGCTAACTAGTGTCACCTTCTCTGGTAGATTGTTTTCGGGTTAGCCCTTGTTAGCTGAGTCAAGTAGAGTAAGGTGAGGGGGAAAGCCTTAAAAGGAACATAAGAGATACAATAAACTACTTCTCTTCTAGAACAACCTCTTCTACTCTCGATAAGTCAGGATCCTTCTTCCGCCTTTGAAATGAATAAGTGATATGCATAGTGAAAAATGAAAAAAATGAAAAGTGAAAAAATGAAAAAATGAAAAAATGAATAAGGTGAAAGAAGAGAAAGGCTTCCTGCACAGTTTGGTGTTCAAAGTAACTCCATCAAGCTACTGATAAGGCCTTCTGGCAGTGAAGCCATGCTTGTGTTCCAATGTGACACCACCAGGGTACTGTCCAGGCCTGTTGGTAGTGGAGAAACACCGAAGATGAAACTAAGACTCTAATGACTATACTGCTTGTGCACCTATACACCCCTCAACCCAAATAAAGACAATTGTGTTTCCTTGGCTTGAAATGTGTGTCAATCGACCAAGATTCTCGAAAATGCTACATCTTACAATCAATCTAGTGGGAAGCTAAGACAAGCTAAGAGATGAACAATATGTCTTGAGCTATTAGACTTTTTTTTCATGAACAAGGTCCATTCAGAGAGCTGGAGTTCTACCTGTGTCTCACAAAGTGTTGTAGCAGCTACAACCACCCTCCAAAATTTTTCCCTAGCCTGTTTTGGAGCCTCCCTACCAACTTTCACAACAGCTTGACTTGCTTTGTCAAGTACTTAAGCTTCAGTATCTTTCTCGCTTAAAGGCAGCCTCTCAATCATAGTTTGATATCTACCCTTCATAGGCTGCTCAATGAGACTTGGTCTAGCTATAGGTTGAGTAGCTTCCCCTTGAAAATTGCACATTTCTAGAAGGAAACCAGCCTTTCCTCTAGAAATTGTGCAATCCTCTTTGACAGCCTGCTGGGCTCCAGGATTACACAATCCTGCCTGCCAACCCTCCTAGCAGGATTTGTGCAAATTTTCCCTACAACAAGTTTTTTAGCCCATGATTTGCACAAATATAGGCAGTAGTCAGTTGCTCTACCTAGAAATTGACCAAATCTCTTAGGAAACCCCCCTAGCTCCAACCCATAAATGCGCGTTTTTCTCCAGCAGTCGAGCAGTTGCTTGCATATGGAACTGAGTTGACCGGTTCCCTCTAGGATCGAGCAAAAGTGACTTGCATGCAGAGGCTTCTTCTCCCAAGGCAACATGTGAAGGAATCCCTTGTCTCAAGGATCTATGTTTAGCAGTTGGAGGTTACATGCAAAGAGAAATTCAGAAACCTCCCACGAAATGTTGTCCTAGATTTGTGGCAGGCACGTCACAACCTTGATGTTGTCAAAACACATCAATCGGACATTGCAAAGTTCATTCCTCACATCAACCTTGCAGCTCTAACATCCCACATCACATCTACGAGTACTGGACACATTCAGCTCAGTTGTTTTTGGGTGAGCCCACTTCCCATGTGTTGTGTTGCATTTTAGTCACCTTTTGGGTTTTTGCTTGTATGAGTACTATTTGCTTGATTTCTTTGAACACTTTCTATCAGTTACATGTATACTAGCTTGTCTTAGCTCTGTTTTAGTTTTTGTTGCTATCTCACTATTGTTGCATGCATGAAACTGTTTTACATGGAGGTTCGCCCAACTAGTGAACTGCCTCACCTACATGCATGTTGATCTTCTTGCTGAATCTTTAATACATGTTTTTCATGCACCATTAATCACTTCTACTATCACTTCGTGTCACCATTCATTCATTGACTTACTTTCTTTTAGTTGCCCATCGGAAATTTGGGCCAACCTTGGCCTGGGCTATGCTTTCACCATGGATTCTTTGCACAATATGGGAAAGGAAGGCTCACCTTCCTTGCCAAATTTACACATTCCCAGCCAACACTAGCCTCCAGGAGAGTTTTACACATTTCTAGAGAATAGTGGCTACTTGGCCCAAGAAATTGTGAAAATCTATCCCTGGGTCGGTAGTCCTTCCCAAATGGAATTTCGCAATGTGCAATCCCAACAGTTAGCAACTAGAATGGACTGTGCATTGTGCAATTCAAGTAGTGAGTGAGTCTCTCAGCTAACCAGATTGTGCGTTGTGCAGTCTTGGTAGTTGGTATCTTGACCTCCTAGCCAAAATTGCGCATCATTCATGATCATTCACCCAGGTATGTTGCAAGTTAGTTCTCATGTTCATTTTGGTTTTGACTAACATACTGCTTGCCATGAGTGTTTTTGTCTCCAAGTATCATAGGTGTTCATATTCCTCTCAGTAGTATATGTACAATGGTTTCCAAGAGAACAGAGATGAAGACACCATTCACAACATGCTTGTGGATGTAGTTGATCAAGTGTCTATGAGTTTGCCTACTCACGAAGACATTAAGTGGTTCGTAGACAAGGATATCAAGCAACAACATTACGAAAAATAGCTGAAGGTAACATACTAAATGCAACGAATGCAAGAGGAATGTTGTTGACAACATAGAAGCAGAGAAAATATGCAAGATCAAGTAGATCCACTGATAATGAAAGAAACTTTGGAGACTTGGGCTATGAAGTGATGATGCAACATGAATATCGCATGAAGGAAGAAGATGGAACAAAGAAGGAGTTTCATGTGCTGAAGAAGCAACTTAGGAAGAAAATGAAGCTGCATAGACAGTCCAATGAGTTGTAGTAGGAATAGGAACAACAATGGGCGTAACGTGCACTCACGGATGAAACTGTGCCAATACAAGTTAAGGATCTATCCTAGCAACTGACACAAAGAAAACATGGTGAGCAATGTTGTTGATTGCATACAAAGGATCCAACAACATGCATGTCATTGAGCACATGCATCCAATCCAACCCATTGAACACACTCACCAAGTTGAAGACAAGAAGTAAGGCCAACTAAGGTTGAACATGTACTTCGACAAGTTCATGCACATGGCCACTAGCACACACTTGAGGATTAACACAGACACTATGCATCAATGTGTTTTCGATTTAGCTACACCCAAGAAGACCATGCAGATGTTAGCAGAAGACTTGGATGAAGGGGGTGAACCAATGCACCAGTCGCAACAAAGGAAAGAGTTCGCTTCAGCAAGATGTCACCATGACGTGCATGCACACCATCACGGATGACCAAGCTTGGCATCGGCTCACCACCTTCACCATCACAAGCATGTCAAAGAGTCGGTCTCATCATAGTGGACTCAGTGTCAGTGATGTCTTGCAAGGCTTGCTCAAACCATGTTGTCTCACATGAGTACATGTACATTGTAATGTTGATTCATGTCAAGTGTAAGTCAGGTCTCAATAGTTGGATGTAACATTCATAGAGTAGGTGAAGAGTCATGAGGGTAGTTGAACTGTCACGAAGGGGAATCCTGAAGAAGGCTTGGACAATATTGTAATGTGTCTTGCATTCTCCACTGCATAGAGCTAGTACATCTCTTTGGAGGAGCAGGTTGATGTGCTGGTAAAATTCC
This sequence comes from Pinus taeda, assembly GCA_000404065.3. NCBI lineage: Eukaryota > Viridiplantae > Streptophyta > Pinopsida > Pinales > Pinaceae > Pinus > Pinus taeda. The sequence goes on from APFE030809088.1 coordinate 187,453, forward strand.
GCTGTTGGGGCTAGAAAATTTAATGGTGTGTTGTATGATTGTGACTTACACTTGTTTAATAATAAGAGCCAACACATTTTCATGCATATGTTTTTATTGTAGTTGGACTATTCCAGTTGCCTTAATGATATATGTTGATTAACTTACATACTTGTGTATGAAATGATTTGTATGAAATTATATGAATCTTGTTTTTAATGTGTTGCATATGTTGTGTTGTCACCGTCCATGTCAACTACTCCACCAGACACAAGACATACTTTTCTCATGAACCTTGCTATATCAACCATCACACACATCTCGGACTGATTCGTGAGTGATGTTCATGTTATCTTACCTTGTACGTTGTGACTACCTCATCTGAGTGTACTTCTCTGCCAAAAGCTATGCATGTCATTTGTGTTTTGTGTTCCTAGCCGAGTTGGTACTGCTCCCTTTCAACCTAGAACTTGTTGGGTGTGGAGCCTGATTGTCTTCTGTATTCAAAGGTATTGTCGCATTGGATCCCATTTCAAAATGGGGCAGAAATGCCGCCCATAAAATATTCACTGTAGAGGGGGTCTAGGGGGTAGCTACGACCTTTTGGGAGCGCCCCCGCTGGCGGGGGGTTTTAGGGGTAGCGCCCTTGAAGCTAAGAATAGATGTAAAGCTTCCTTGTAAAAGTATAGTAATTTCTAATCAATCCCAGCCATTCATTAGGCAGAGATCTGACGGTAGAAGTTATGTTTAATTCAAGGTTTTTTGCCCTAGAAGGCAACCCCTCACTATATATGAGGGAATTGTATTGCGTCTATATATATATCAGTATTCTGAGTGAGGAAGAGATATGAGATTGAGAGCAAAGAGGGAGTTGCAGCATATCAGTTGTAGGTTGTATCTCTTCAGTTTGCTGGATAATATAAAAAATAAGGACTGGTTGTTTCTTTGTGGACGTAGCCCAAACTGGGTGAAACATGTATATCTATGTTTCTCTTGTTTTATGCATTTTCTGTGTTTATATTTCTGCAATATTTTATGTGTTCCATTGCTCTGTAATATATAATTTTCTAACAACTAGTATCAGAGCTGAAGGTCTATTTGGCTGATAAACTTGCAGGAGAGAAGGGTTCCTTGTTCGAGTGGGAGTAATGTCGTAAGATGGTAGGTTTAGGGTCAAAAAATTCAATGACCAAAACTACCAGCTGTGGAAGATGCAGATGGAAGATTATCTATATCAAAGAGATTTGTACCTACCATTGAGTGGAAAGACAAAGAAGCTGACGAGTATGATAGACACAGAATGGGATATTCTCGACAAAAATGCACTTGGAACAATACGGCAGTGCCTAGCGGTGTCAGTAGTGTTTAATATTTCAAAGGAAACGACAATAGAGGGTTTAATGTCGGCATTGGCCAAAATATATGAAAAACCATAGGCCTCAAATAAGGTATTTATTATGAAGCATTTATTTAATGTGAAGATGTCAGAAGGTGGATCTATTGTTGATCATTAAAATGACTTTAATACAGTTAGTTCTGTAGGGGTAACTTTTGATGATGAAGTTAGGGCTCTGTTATTTTCTGCTCATTGCAAAAAAGTTGGAATGTGTAGAGCTATAACTAGGGTCTCTCACACCTCTAATTATCCCACATTAATAATTCAATCCGGGAACGTTTTGTTATTGCAAAGAGTAGCTCAATCTGAGGCTATTTGTCCGAGTAATGCTCAGTAGTATAGTGTTCAAAAGATTTGAAAGAAAATAGATGCTAAGCTGTAACTAAACTAACCCAAAACATAGAATCACACAAAACAGTTGATCAGTCAAGGGTACGGAAGCAATAACCCATCCCTCTAGAAACTGATAAAGAAAGAGAATTAGAGCATGGACTCATAGGTCTGGGGGCTAAGCAGCGTCTTGCTGAGGCTCACTACAGCCTTAGGCCTTCTCTCACACCAAAACAACAAAGGCAGGTAAATGAAATGGCAGAAAGTAAAATGGAACAGCAAACTGGAAATGGAACATCAGTAAATGGAACAACAGTCAAATGGAACAGTAGTAATAAAATGGAACAACAATAAAATGGAACGGCAGTAATAAAATGGAACAGCAGTGACAAAGTGGAACAACAATCCTTGACGAATTATAGAACAACAACCATCACCCGTATGTACATGTTCTACCCTTCTATAGAAATCTAAGGATAATGAATGATATGACTATGTTTCTAAACAGAGTAATACTGCTTTCAAGTCTTCCAAATAACATTTCACATGGATCCAGTGACAATAACATTCATACCATCATTCTGTTACAGAAATAACTGATTAAAGATGCAATTCGGCCTTGAATAGATCCAATTGTCTAGTGCGGAGACATTATATGGAGAAATCATTCAGATATTGATTATAACAAAGCATAGCATATCATATGAAAAATGTATCAGATTACCAAATAATAGAGATAAACAAACCACACGCAAATCACCGTATAATGATACAAAAGCAAGTGTCCTTCGGAGCCGGGCCCTTAGCTGCTGTTGTGCCCTACAACAACCCCCCATTTCATATCATTAAATTCCAAAAAATATAATATGAAATGGGTCCCTTTTTAATTTTTGTTTCAAATTGGTATCAATTTAAAGTTCTATTTCGCAAAGAGGCTTTTTAATAAAACCAATTTGAAAACCCCGATATAAAACGATTTCTCTTTATCATTGCGATAAAGCGATCGCACGATCGCATATCGCAATGACAAAGAAAACACAATGTAAGGGACATATTTGTTTTCGCCGATGCGAAATCGCTATCGGATATCGGCAAAGTATAAAGTAACACGGAGTAATGATCCTTGCCACAATGCGATGCGAAATCGGCAATCGGCGATAACATCTAAAGCACAACTAAACTTATCCTCATATGATGCGATGCGATATCGCTATCGGCAAACGGTGATTCACCATGCCCTCATCCTAAGTGGTACTACCAACGATACCCGACGCGATGCGATATCGGATATCGGCAATCGGGGGTTCCAAGCAAAACCAATGCAATAACTTAGCATTTCCCTGATGCCTGATTTCACAAAAGGTAAATGGCACATTTCTCAAGGTAACAGTCATAAAGGCAGTTTGATTTGATTTATTCGTAATTAAGGCCATATCCTTTGGAAAAGCCGCTCATCCGTGTTCAAACTGCCAAATCGCCCTCAACATGCTTCAAATAAATCATTTATCCATTAATCGAAGAAATTGTAATTAATGAGACTGACAGGCCGTAATGACCATTTAATAAGAAAAACAGGCTTGAAGACATCCACGTATTTGCTCCTAAGGCCACCTTAAGTCGATTAATTACTGTGAATGTGCCAAGATATATATATACTTCATTCTGTTCGATTCATGATATTGTTGCATGTGTTGCGCTTATCTTTTACTCTGCGCAGAATTCTTTCACAAAAACAGAAGAAAGTGGAATGGGAAAGAAATCCAAGAAGACTACAGTGCCTACTACTGCACCAGCCGCAGGGCTAACTGTCGCTAATCCAACTGGGAAGAACAAAGGACTAATATCAGATACAACATGCTTAGGACTTCCCAAGACCACTTGTTAGGGGACTTACAATTTGATTGAAGCTGAAGGGCCAATGGTGACCGAAGTGGAAATTTTATGCGACAATACGAGTAAATCTGATGCCAATCTAAAAGATTTGGCTGACTCCTTCTTACATAGAATAGCGGCTCGGGAGCAGATTCTTCCTTACACAGATGTGGTAAGGTGGGCACTCCAAGAGCTCCCAATTATCGATAGATTGTTTGAATCTACGAATGGGAGAGTTTTCGGTTCGTTTCGAGCCGAAGACCTAAGGCTAATGTATCACCTGCCATGAGAAGAGAAGAAGTATAATGCTGCATTTTTGGAGAAGTTTCGAGAAGAAAACGAGACTGAACCTGAACCTATTCGAGGATGGAGACAGAATCCAGCAAAACACAAGCATGAAACCTCAGGTAAGTACTCAGTTGACTCCTTGTGTTCACCTTACTGTTATGCTAGAATTATGATATGTAGGATATGGGGATTGCATGACTCTGCCAATATCACCATAGAAATGGTCCCCCTAATTGAGGCAGAATGTAGTGGAGAAATCATGGACTGGGCGGTCATATTGTCCGACAAGTTAGCCAAAGCCATTCTTGACTTCAAGTCTGACTATCGTGTCATAGAAAGGGTTATTCCACCATTTTACTATAGTGCATATATTATGGATGTGTTGTGTTTTAATTCTGAATTTCCTGTACTGGGATGGAGGTGGACGTCGCAAGACCCCACACCATTCACATATATCATCGAAAACTTTGGAAGACTAGTTATAAGCACCACCTGTACCAAATCTGCAACAGTTTTATGTTACCAATTCATTATTCAATTTTTGATAAGCCTGCCCCTAAAATATCCGAGCAAGCAGCGGTAGATTTGACTGCAGTAGCGAGTTGGTTTGGGGAGGAGAAATTCACCTATATCAGAGTTTTTGGCAATCAGGCTAAGCCACATGTGCTACCACTTTACATCCCCAATAAGCTACTTGCCAAGGAGGTAGCTTATCAAATCAACGATGAAGGGGTTACCCAAACCCTCAAAAGAGCTAAAAAATATGTTTGGCCTTCTTTTCCATTGCGAATTGGAGTATATACCCTGCATGATATCAAGCATGCAGAGAAGGAAGCCGGGAAAATGAATTTTCTCACCCTGGCTACTCTGCCAAGGAGGCAGTATGATCCAAGAAAGATCGCTTACAATGCGCTTGACCAGGCCAA
>APFE030809090.1:0-12427 GCA_000404065.3 Pinus taeda
GGTGAATTTCCCCAATGAAGTCTAAACCCCATTGTAGAAAATGCATTTCTGCTGAGATAGGTTTGAGGGGTAATGGTAAGAGTTTATTCTTGCCTTCAAATATTTGGAATTTGTGACAAGAGGTCACATATTTTCGAACATATACAAAAAGGGTGGGCTAGTAAAAAAAAACTGCCCTGAAAAATCTTATCAGCAGTTGTTTTCTAGTATAGGTGTCCCTCACAATCCCCTGCATGAAATTCTTGCATGACTTTGTGAGCTTCATCTTTTAATAAACAATTTAACAAAATGCGACCCTTATCTTTCCAAAATAAAACATTATCTAAGATACAATATTTCATTGCTTTCATTTTTAGGAATTTACTTTTAGTTCTGGATAAACCGGGATGAGCTTGTAGGTTGAGTAAAATGAAAATAATGTCACATACCAGGGTGAATCTATGAAAGCTTAACTAATTTGTGGAGTCACCATTTCTTCCTAATCATTTATGGCAATAATTAAATTTATGTCTAAGGCTTGACAATTCAATTCAGCTATGAGTTTGGCCTAACCTTGGCCTTTAATCCATTTGCCTCTTTTTCCATCAGGCCCATTTTGAGTTAGAATGTCCATTACAACTGAGTTTGGAACATATGCTATTATGTTAGAGTATATAATATATACTCTAAAATCCTTTATGGCTTTCACTAAAGCGAGGGCTTGTTTTTCCATTATATTTTACTTTAATGTAGCATCTCTCAAAGATTTACTGAAGAAAGCGATGGGTATCTCATAACCCTCATCATTCTTTTGCAACAAGACTGCTACAATGGTGTGCTCCAAGAAAATGAAAAAATTATGAAGTGTTTGCTAAAATAGGAATTATGAGGACACTTGTTTTAGTTAGCGCTTATTTGATTGCTTTAAAAGACTACTTAGCCTCTACTGTCCACTTAAGTTTTGAATCGTTTTTTAACATGTTATTCAAATATCTAATTAGTTCTGCTAAGTTAGAAATGAATCTTCTAAGAAAATTTATTTTACCTAAGAATGATTACAATTCTTTAATGTTCCTAGGATGGCTGATGTTTAGGATTGCTTCTATTCTAGCTAAATCAATTCTAATACCCTCTTTTGAAATTATGTGTCTTAGGGGTTTTCCTTCTTCTAATCCAAAAAGTGATTTCTTATGGTTTAATGATATGCAAAGCTTTCTGCATCTTATGAATACTCTACTGAGATGATCTAGATGTTCATTATCTGACTTGGAAAACATTGTAATATCATCTAGGTATATGACTAAAAATTCATGGATTTTCTTTGAAAAGGCTATGTCCATGGCTCTTTGGAATGTTTCTCTAGCATTCATTAATCCAAAGGATATTTTCAAATACATGAAAGTTCCCCGGGTAGTGATGAATGCAATCTTTACTTGATCTTCAAGTTGACCTAAGATTTCATTGTATCTAGAAAACAAATCAAGTAATGAAATTATGGATGACCCTACTACCCTCTCGAGAATGTGATCCATTTTAGGCATGGGATATTTATCCGTCAATGATACTTTGTTCAAGTTTCTGAAATCAACATAGAGTCTGATTTTTCATGTTTTATTTTTGGTGGGGAATAAATCAGAGACCCAATCAAAATATCTGATGGGTGCTATGATTTGAGCATCATACATCATTTTACTTCTTTCTCTATTAATGGCATAAGAACATGGTTAATTCTCCTTAGCTTTTGTTTAAAGGGTTACTGATCTTATTTAATTGGTATCTTATGTTGGATAATGCTGGTATCATTAGGCTTGAGGTCTTCATAACTCCAGGTAGAGACATCTTGGAATTCTTTAAACAAGTTAGTGTACTTCAACTTTTGAGCTGGGGTAGTGTCTTGGATATCTTGATAAGCTTAGGATTTTCTTTTGTTCCTATGTTTCATTCTTCTATATTTGACCTTAGAGGCTCCATGTTAGGTTTTTTAGCAACATCATTAGACCCAAAGAGGTCTTCCACTGGGGCTAATCCCTTATGCAAAAAGTCATCTTTGAGGTTCAAAACTTCAAATTCATCACTCATTAATTCCTCAATTTCAACTCTCTCCAGTTGTTTTATTTCTACTTTGGTGAATTTTGTTGGATGTAGCTTATTCGCATTATTTACATCTATTTCATTGTTTGTGGTATAATATGATGTATAGTCATTGTCTATATTACCATTTCGAAATTCTCCTTCATAAATCATAAAATCACAAATTTGGTTGTCATATGAAGAAATTTGCCAATACTTTAAATTATGAGGTATGGTTGGTCTATGTCTTACCTCAGCTCTGTATTGATGATTTGGCTACAAGGGTAACCTGCATGTGCTGGAAAAAGTGGCTAATCGATGAGCTTGCATGTTTTTCTTTCTTGGAATGACAACAAAATCAATTTCAAGGAAACAATTTATCAAGTCTCGGATGGTTTCTCTATAACAACTAAGTCTAGGGTTATTAGTAATGTACTAATCCTTGACTTGTTTTACAATGAGTTTTATTCTCCCATGATAGAAACTATTTTAGCTCCTAGTTTTCTTACAATTTGAAGGGCTAGAACTAACGCTTCATACTCTGCCACGTTGTTAGTTCATTTGAATTTAATCTAAAAGCATGTCCTTCTGAATGATCATTTTCTAAATTATAGATCCATACTCCAACTCCTGCTCCTAATCTATTTATAGAGCCATCAAAATCTAAATGCCATAGAGATTCATGTGTTATGTTCTCACTATCATTTTCTTTGTGTTTTCCTTCTACATGTGTGATTTTATCCCTTCCATTGTCTGAATTATATAAGATAAATGAGTACATATCAAAATGCATGGAATAAATAGGGTAATTTGGTGGTCTTTCTGAACTACTTACCTTGTATTTCATCAAGGTCTCCCTGTAAAGCATTCTTTGCTGACCAAATATAGAAGTGGTAGCATATGACATGTCTAATTGCAATGACCCTTGTAACATTTCTCCCCATGAGGGAAGATAACAACATACCATGCTTGGCTGGGATATCAACAACTACTATATCTATAACAATACTCTTTGTTGGGCATTGGACTAGAGTTACACACATATATTTAATGAGGCCAAGACATTTGAATTGAGTAATCTAACATAGCATTATGTAGGATTTTATCATGAACATTTAATCTAATATAGAATGGAGGGATATCCCCTTGTTGATTTTTTCCATTTACTTCTGGACCAAATAACAACTCAGGTTGATCATCATTAAGGTTTACATCGTCTTCACCTTCACCTATGTTTAGTGTTTTAGTTATTTGTGCTTTGTATGATTCATTTTTTACGAGCTTTGCTAAATGAACTGGTAATTTCAATTTGGCTAACTGAATTGTGACATTGAAATGTATTTGAATTTTGCCTAATTGAATGATTTCATTCTTAGCAATTGTGGTTTGTGTATTCTTGTCTTCTCGATTAGCACTAGGTAATTCAGTTTGTATGCCAACTGTTTTGTTTTCAATTTTCTTGTTTCGAACAGTTTGAGTTGCATTTGAAATTTGAGGTGTAGCTGAAGTTTGAGTTGCAGTTGATGTTATGTCCACAATCTTTGGGCTAGAAGCCTCGTGAGCTTCTCTAGGTAAAATTTGTAGGATCTTGGTCGCAGGAGCTTCCACTATTCATAGCCTTGTTTGTAGACAAAGGAATCTCCAAACTCTAATTGTAATTGTTGTAACATGTGCAATTCCTGTTCTTCCTAATTAACAAAAATGGAATCCTCATCGTTTAGTCCCATCCAGTTTATCTAGGTGTCCTAGTCTTCTTCATGTTGTTGTGAACTTTTAGCATAATTCTCCTAGAATGGTGGTCTAACCTATTGATCGGGTACAACTTCTCTTAATTTTCCAGTATTAGGATTTTTTCTAAAGTTGGGGTTCCTAATTTGGGGTCCTTGTCGATTTTCCCACTGAGGCTTTCTTTCCATATTCTCTAATCTATCCATTAAACTTTCTACACTTTTAGCTAAACTATCTATCTTAACATCTGAAGTGGATGGTTCTTCTTTAGTGGTAACTCTCCTCTCATTCCTCATCCTCACTATTTTAGCCAATAAGTTAGCTTCTACATTAACTGCATCACTTTTCATTTTTTCTAAAGTTGCAATGTCTCTTTTTCTTGATTGATAGGACATGTCAACATCAAAACCATTTGGAAATTTAACTAGGGCAAGGTCTGGAGGGGGTTTAATATTCACTAGAGTTGCATTGTAAATGTTGTTAAACCTAGTACAGTAATCCTGGACAGGTTCACTAGGAGATCTCCTTATTTTCTCATATTTAGATAATATCTGGAGAGGGTTAATTCATCAAAGTGGAGGTTAACTCATGAAGTTTTTCAAAAGTTTTTCATAGACTGAATTTTAAGATTCGGTACGAAACAAAAAATGCTGAAATGATAAGTCAAATTTAATATCCTCTAAGCTCGATAACTATTTAGGAAGTAAAATTGATTTGTTTAACTGATTAACAATTCCTTGACTTTCTAGCTTTTTAGCTTTTCTTAAAATTCTGTGAGGATCATCAACAATTATAGCAGGTTGTGGATTAGGATGAGCCCTGCTATAATATGTTCTTTTAGAAGCTAGAGCGTTGACTTATAATGCTGATTTAAAGCAATCCTTTAACACCTTAATGTGAAAAATGAGGAAAATTGTTTCCCTCTAAGATTGATTTTAACTAGGGACCAAGTGCCCTAGTATGGCTGCCACCATGTTATCACTCCCAAACCTACTTTGGAGCTTAGGATCTAGACTTCCTAAACTCAGCGAGGGCTCTCTTTGTATGATTTAACTTTGTTTACTAATAGGATTTTAGGCTAGTTATGTATGATTGATTTAGGTTGGTTTTGGTTGAGTTGGTGGAATTACTGACTTAGATGAATATGTACTTTTTCATTTTCCATTGGGCTGAGTCAATATGGATTTGAAAAAAAAACAACAACAAACTATAAAGAAAATGTTACAGGGCAAGATAGGTGAGAAATATGAGATCTCAAGGTTGGATGGTGAAATGATTTTTTAATCGGGATAAAGGAGCATTTAAGAATTTCTCAGACCAGATACTGAATAAGGATGAAGAAGATCAATCAGGATCAGAGGGCAATTAAGAATTCTCCAAACCAGATACCAGAAGAAAACATGTAAGTGTATAACAGTAAAAACAAAGAGTATTATTTAAGCAAGTTCTGTAGTAAAATTCCAGTTATAACATTTAGATTTTAGAACACATATGAGTTTATGGAATACTTTAGAAAAATAACATGAACAAATGAAATTTGTACTTCACTCGGATAACTCAACACATGAATCCTGTAAAGAAGTCCCTTTCTAGCTTTTTTTGTCTGTCAACTAGAAGTTGGTACAATAACCATAAGGTAATAGATTAGTCAGCTACAGAAATATTCAGAAATCCACCCCCTAATACTTCAAATGGAGGATGCATTTATACAATACTTTTACAAAAATATCTTGTCAACTAACTAGGATTTATTTTAGGAAAATAAATATATTTATACAAGGGTAGCGACACCTTTTTAACTTATTGAAATTTGTTCCTTTTTATTTGCTTGCTGTTACTAGATCTGATTCTCTTTCACGTTGTCTGCTCCTTTCACCTGCTTGTCATTCACCTGATTCTCTTTTTTCATCCTTTATAGTATGTCACACCATTTTTCCCATGTTTCTCCATCTCGGAGTTTGATCTTCATCATCCTCCAATAAATCTCATCTGCTTCTATATATTTGGCAAATCTAGGCTTGTTCACAAACAGGTGATTTACCTCATGCTCGAGGTAAAAGAAGTTTTTGAAAGTCTAGAGGAGAACTTTTCCTGTTGGCACATCTCTCATGGATGAGCTGTTGAAAGTTTCTCTAGCTAATTCTACCATCTTCTTATCATAGTCTTCATGTGTCATTAGATTATCATTTATTACCAAAGTATTAGGGAGACCCTTCTGTCTCAATACTTCAAACTTGTCAAAAAACCTATTTACCGCAAGTTCCATGATTTGACATTTCTCCTCAAGCTATATCGTCATATTTACTTCTATAATGGTCTCTGTTCTATGAGTTATCCCAAGCTCCTCTAATTCATACTTGTTTTTGGAATTTAGAAATTTGATTACTTTAGAGGCTTCCTTTGGTTTCTCCACAAGATCCGCTTTTACCTTTTGAATTGCCTCACTCGCTTCGTTCACTAAATCATTCTGTTCAATATTACCTGTATAGATGGCCAAATATCATTAACTAAGTTAATGATATTGGCCCAAATGTTCCTTTGCTTGGGTCAAAGGCTTCTTTAGTGAGAATTCTTTTTCTAGCTAGTGGATCCTGTCATTCCAAGCTCTTCACTTTCTCTTTGAACTTATTAATATGTGTTTTTTGAATGGAAATATCTTCCATATATTGAATCCATTTTATGGCCTCGCTAGTGGGATGGGCTGTTGATTATGCTGATGTGGTTGCTGCTAATGCATTGATCTATATTTTCTATCTTTTTGTGAGTTGGTTTCATAACATGCAAACTCAAGAATAAAGATCATGAACTAGTTATTGAGCATGCTATTGAGGAGTCTCAAGTATGGAAAGAAAAGGAAAACACAGAGAAATGTAACATTGTTTTGTATGCTTAGAATGAATGCATTCATTGATATGTGGATAGTGGTTGTTCAATGCACATGTTAGGAGATAGAAGTAAGTTTTTGACATGGAAACTACCAGAAATGGTTAATGTGACCTTTGGTAATAATGCACCTCAGAAGACTGTTGGAAAATGAGTTATTTGTCTGTCCAATGGGAGAGGTAAAGCCAAAAGTGTTTTTATATGTCGATGGGCTAAAACATAATTTACTTAGTGTGTCTCAGATGTGTGATCAAGGCTATGATGTGATTTTAAAGGCTAATGATTTTCAAATCAACTCTGCATGCGCTAGAGAAGTTGTAGCTGAAGCTATGAGAATAGATAGAAATGCATATCGACCTCCTCTCAAAAAAAAATTAAAGAAAAAAATATTAAATCTATGTGAACCTAATAAATCTAATAAACATATTAAATATAGTCAACCTAATAAATATTAAATAGTGTAAATGTAATAAACATTGGTGAACCTAGCAAACATAGGTCATCCTAGTTAATTGGTCAACATAGGTCAACTTAGTAAATCATGGTTGACCATGGTTGACAATGGTTAAAGTGTAAAATTAATAAACATAGGTTAACCTAGTAAACCTAGCTCAACCAAGTAAAAATAATAAACCTAGCTCAACTTGGTAAACCTCGTGACTATGGTGAATATAGTTGACCATGGTACCCATTTTGACTATGCTTGATCATATTAATCATGGGATATATTAATTCGTAGGCAATTTGTTGACTAATGTATCACTATTATCCATGATTATTAGTTTTTTCACATTGTAAAATCTTGTTTAGTAAAATATACCTATCTTTATACTTTCTCTTTCCAGGAAGAGAATTCTTTGAATACATTTATAAACTATATGGTTTCCAAAACACGTTTTTTTGAATAAAATTATCAAAAGCTTATGTGCAGAAAATGTATTAAAAGGTCTAAGGCATATTTTAAGAGTGAGTGGGCAATGACTCAATGAAAATGGGTGACAGATTCAAATAAACCCGAAGAGTGAGGTATGCAAGTACCAAAATATTGTGGCAACTCAAGTTCCTCCAAGTTAGTAAAACATATTTACGGTTTTAACAACAATGGTGAGGCTTGATAACAATGCATGAAAGAGGCTGCAACTAGGAATGTCTCATTTTGATAATACTGATAGTCGTAGCAAAAATTATTCTTAGTAAAATACTAAGAGATATATGGAATAGAGGGAAGTAAATGGAACAGGGGTGAACCATCCAGAATTTCAGTAGGATAGAATATGTTTCAAGAACATGTATATACTTACAATGAATGACTCATGAATATAACAAGATAGATTTTTCGGGGTGTTGAGTTATAGTTCTGGGAAGGGGATTGGCGGATAGTAGAGCTGCTTAGAGGAAATTAGTATAAAAGAGTATTTGAAGTTGTTGCATGTTTGTGGATAATAATTTAAATAACATATGGAAACAACCTTATCAGGTATGAGGACAACAAAAACCATCCAACAAACTTTAGAGGAAAAACTACAGGAAGCAAAGTCCAATGGAAATAAGCTTGGACATTTCATGTGTAGTGTAGCAGAGAATTGGTTCAAATGTAGTTTTTGGTGGTGTCAAATTTGGTGTTGTTGGCTACATGACTACTGGATTTAACTACAAGATTAAATAACATTAGCGTGTATCCATTAACTACAAGTTTCGAAATCAAGTCGGAATAATCATTGATAACGGATTTAGAAATCTATGTCGCAAGGTGCATCGAAATAATGCTGGAAACTGAAGATGACATTGCAGTCCAGAGTGGGCATAAGAGATCCAAATCTGCCACAGTCGGTTCTCATACCGAGAAAAGGAGAGTCATAGAACATAGATCATCCAAAATCAGGAAAATGTCCAAGATAAAATAAAACAAAATTAATCATGAGTTTCAGTACAGATTTGTTTTTGACTTGCATCGCAATCCAAGATTTTAGGGTATATATCTCAAAAAATTAGAGTTTTCATTGTCCAGTTCCAGGTACTCCTTTGAGATCAAGTCCTGAATTCGGGCTTTTATTGCTTTAAATTCCAGCTTGAACGTCCTTTGGAGCTGTTCAACACACTCATTCAATAGTTGATGCTGAGGTAAGATCTTTCTCGCCTTCATGATGCGAACTATTGCTGCATCTATTGAGCACTGTCTGTCTTCTTTTACATTTTCGATCACTTTATTCCTCTCATTCACATTCACCTTTGTAAAGGGAATCTTAATCTTCTTCAACTTGTGTGAAAAGGCAGTATTGAATTCAAAATTATCAGTTGTAGAGATTGTTGCAGTGCTAGGTTCCTTTAGAAGAATCTTATACTTGCCACATGAAACTGAATGCAGTAGTCGAATAACATCTTCATCTTCCAAATTTAGTTGAGATTTGATTTCTTCATAGCTGAGCTTTATAGCTTCATTGAAGAGCAATAGCAGAGCTGCCTGGTATGTTGTTACTGACAACTCTATTACCGTGGTGTCAAATTTGGAGATGATGTCACAGGTTCCCAAGGAGTATGCCCATGTAAGTGTACGATGTTGATATGTCAGAGAATAAAATTCCTGAAATTTGACAAGACATGCAGCCATCTCAGAAGGTAGATAATGTTGGAACTACTACACCTACATGCAGACTCTAAGTTAGAGCATGCAACTACATGCAACTACATGCAACTGCATGCGGACTCTTAGTTAAAGCATGCAACTACATGCAACTACTACAGATCTACATGCGGACTCTTAGTTAGAGCATGGGATTGCATGCAAGATTCCTTTTGCATGACTTACTCCTTGATTTGCTCATTCTTTAACTCCGCAACTGACTAGTTATCTCCGGAACTTGTTGTAGGTGTTGAGTCTTCTCATTGATCACCACTATAGTTCATTACCTTGGGATCTTCACCCACTATAGTTCATTAACTTGGGATCTTCACCCAGTAATGCTATATAATGAGCATTGTAACATATTTTCTAATGAATCATTCTTTTCTTCTTTCAATTTTCTTTTAATGTTTTTGCTCTGCAAAGCTGTGTGTTCAACCTTTACTAGCTAGATTCATCTGTGCAGTTTTTCTAACACATTTACATGGTATCAGAGCCCACAGGTTGCTAGATAAAGGCACACCAGTATTTTATTTTGCAGGTATAACAGCTCGGAGATCGAAGATTGACAGAAAAATGGAGTTTCCCAAAGCATCGATCCTAACACCGTACAACTATCACGAATGGAAGGACCAAATGGCTCGATACCTTCGTCAAAAAGGGTTGTACGGGATTACCATGGCTACAGAAGTGGAACCCACTTCAGCCATAGAGAAATCCAAGTATCTCAACCGTATGGATGAGGCCCACGGATCCATATGCATGTGCATCTCTCCGGAGTTGCAGTTTCATCTATCTGCTTGCAATACTCCCAATGAGATTTGGAAAAAGGTTGAAGATCTATACGGGAAACAAGATGAGATGAAAGGACATATGCTCGAAGTGGAGCTGCTATCATTGGATCCACGGAACTATGATATAATTCAAGACTTCTTCACCAAATATAATGATCTATTGCTGCAACTCAAGGGTTGTGGAATTGACAAATCCAAGGAGGAGAGTCGCCAAATTCTCTCTATTATGTAAAAGCTCGGACCGGAATACTCTGTCTTTGTGTCTACATTTCATTCAGTAAGGCTCGCAACAGGTAAATCCTATACTATGCCTTCTCTCCAAGAATTTATGGAGTCCCTTATTTTTGAGCAAGATAAACTCATTGGCATGGGGAAAATCAAGCCTCCAAAAGCGCATGCACTTGCTATGCATGATAGCAGCCACAATAAACATCACAGATCTGATTCAAGTCAGAAAAATCAGCAGCAAAAAGACAAGGGAAAAGCGCATTCCCATCCAAAGAAGGAAGGGTACACCAAGCCCTTCAATGACTCCTCAGGCTCGAGAAATGAGAAAGGGAAGAAAGGAAATAGATGCACCTACTGTCAAAGAGGATTCCATCCAGAATCCTCTTGCATGAAGAAACAAATTGACCAAATGGCAGAAATCCTTCAGAAGCACAACCTTGGGGATCACATCCCTCAGGGTGCCAAGAAGAAACTGAGGATCCGCCACATGGGAGAGGTAATAATTTTCATGCTTTAGTTGCAATTAATTCTTCTCCTGATGCATGGATTATAGATTCTGGTGCATCACATCATATGGCTGCTGCAAAGGAAGTCTATTCATCTTTGGATGCAAGCAAAGGACCTCCCATTCTCATGGGAGATGACTCACCTATTGAGGTCACCGGAAAAGGTAGAGTGGAACTTTTACATGGAAGCTTTGAAGATGTGCTTCATGTTCCAAAACTTTCGGTAAACCTGCTTTCAGTTTATCAGATCACTCATTCCGGCACCGAAAAGAGAGTGGAATTCACCCCAGATGCAGTAAACATATATGATCTACATACCAGTGCCAAAATTGCAACTGGTGAGGTAAACAATGGAGCCAGACTTTATACATTTTCTGAATTTATTGAATCTGAATCCTCCTTATTGCTTACACATGCTGATGATAGTAGTAGGCTTTGGCACGAAAGGTTCGGTCATTTAAATTATAGGTATATGCAGCAGCTAAGCAAGAATGAGATGGTGGAAGGCTTGCCAAATATCAGTTTCTCCGAAGGAGTTTGTGAAGGATGTGTTCTTGGCAAACATCCCAGAGAAAAGTTTGACACCGGCAAGACTCACAGAGCATCCTCTCCTCTAGATCTGATCCATAGTGATCTCATGGGGCCCTTTCCTCATCCTTCCATCAACAAAGCAAGGTATGTGCTTACATTTATTGATGATTTCTCACGGTATACTTGGGTGTATCTTCTCAGGAACAAATCTGAAGTTTTTGAGCACTTTGAAGATTTCAAAGCACTAGTTGAGACACAGTCAGAGAGAAAGATCAAAGCCCTCCATACAGACAATGGGGGGGAATATGTTAACACAGCACTTCGGAACCTTTGCCTTCAGTCCGGCATACAGTTGCAGTACACAGTTCCATACACTCCGCAACAGAACGGAGTTGCTGAGAGAAAGAACCGATCTCTCAAAGAGATGGCTTCGTGCATGCTGCATGCTAAGTCATTGCCTCATAAGCTATGGGCCGAAGCACTTAATTGTGCTAACTATATCTAGAACATATCTCCTCATAGGTCTGTCAAGGATCAGACCCCCTTTGAGGCTTGGAGCGGCACTAAACCAGAGATCACTCACCTCCGTGTTTTCATCTCTCGAGCATGGGCCCGAATCCCCTCTGAAAAGAGGAAAGCTCTTGATCCACAGAGCATTGAGTGCATCTTTGTTGGATACCCTGATGGTGTGAAGGGATATCGACTCCTCATTCCCTCTACGGACAAGCTCATCATTGAGCGAAGTGTCAAATTTGAGGAAAGTCTTTCGCATGCACCTCAGTCGCCGCATGTAGACACTTTTTATCTACCTCATGTCCGAGATGATGACTCAGTGCACTCAGATGCAGATACAGATCATACAGATGCCGAGGAAGAGCATGCAAATGCAAAGACAGAGTCTTCAGATATAAATCTAGTGCATACAAATGATGATCCACATCCAAGCCCAGATCGGGCTTCCAGCAGTGAATCATATTCCCCTGTCATAAATCAGAGAACAAGGAGCTTACGGGAGATATATGCACAAGACCAACCAGCTGCTAGAAATGGTCTTGTGGGGGATAACTCTGATCTGCAAAGGACTAGCT
>APFE030809105.1:0-37174 GCA_000404065.3 Pinus taeda
TATACAGGGAAAGAAACGACCTAGGCAATATGGCAGACCTTGCCCCAAAGATGATAGAAGTCCTGAATTATAGGAATAGTTCTCAGCTGATCCAGATGGGAATTGCTAACAGAACTGAAACTATTTCCATAATTAAGAGGACTACAACAATGAAGAACCTCATTCAAACATTGGACAGAAGGGTACATGACATGCAAGCAGATATAACCAAGTTCCAGAATAGGTTCACAGCACTGCAAGACAAAGGGCTCCCCAGTCTAGAAGAATCAGGAAAGCTTCTCTCTTATGAGAAGTATATCAAAAGGCTAAGCACCTTTTCAGCCATGCAGAGTGCTGAGGCTTCTGGGTCATCTACAGCAGGCCCATTGACAGGACAAACTCTGTTTAATAAGTTAGACAATTTGTTTTTTATTAAAAATGAGGTAGCACATTTATTTGATAAACCTCCAGATTTTTATAAGTATACTGAAGCTGATGAGACCATAGGGTTAATTTTGAAGCATCAGCTTCCTCACCCAGATAATTGGCAGGACTTGGTAAAACTACTTTTGAATCAGGGGTGAAAAAGAAAACAATTTTTTGCAGCAATACAGTCAATATTACACTTACAGGTGGGCAAAGACACGACAGAAAGCATAGAGACACTGAGCCAACTCAGCACAGGTACTCAGCATCAACAACAACATCAGCAGGTACGGGTGGCAGAGTCAAGAAAGATACAGACAATCAAAAGCTGTAAGACACTTTAATGCTTCATTCATGAAGAACAGCGCAGATTAAAGTCCGCAGTATTCAAA
The DNA here is from genome assembly GCA_000404065.3 of Pinus taeda. Taxonomy (NCBI): domain Eukaryota; kingdom Viridiplantae; phylum Streptophyta; class Pinopsida; order Pinales; family Pinaceae; genus Pinus; species Pinus taeda. The sequence goes on from APFE030809105.1 coordinate 798, forward strand.
GGGCAAAAAGCCATTCTGACAGCATTTAAAAGCTTTTACTATCATTTATACTTGTAATAACTTCTCACCTGCTTTATCTGTACAAGTGTAATAGATATTTCTTCCTCAGATGACCTCATTCCTGAGAGATTTTTTTGTAGACAAACTTCTATATATTCCCCCTCTCGTTTGTTGAGAGGGGTTGGACTTCGGATGTAAGAGACTTCTTCTGAGAAACTCTCTGTAACTCTGATATTGTAAATCTTTCAGACAGTTTAATACAAAGGCAGTGGGATTTCTCTAAGGATGTGTTGACTCTTGGTCTCTCGATGGTGTATGGCTCAAAGTTGCAGGATTCTTGATTATTACATGGCTCAATAAGTTTTCTCATGGCTTCTTATATTACATATATTTCCAGTTATTCCATATGTTTCTCATATTTCCTGTTTCCCATGTCTTGTGTATGTTTAAAGCTCTAGATAGTGAAGAAAAAGGATAGCCTTCAGGATTTAGTCATTGACTACCCTGAGCTCAATCTGAACTGTCTCATATATTTTCTTCTGTTAAAGTGTTTAAAGCGTAATTCTTAAATGCTACCTTTAAGCCATATCCTTACTGTGCATTGTTGTTTTAAGAATTCAAGCGATTGCTCTTAGATAACATGCCTCTTTCATAAATATACAGCTTAAGTAACGAAATCTTAGTTGCTCATTACTAGTTGTAATCACCTCATCCTCAATATTCATTGTTTGTTCCATGAAATGCACACAGGCCCTGTAACTTTCCTCCTAACCAAAATCAAGATTTCAAGAGAAAACAGTTCTAGACCCCATTGCCCAATGGATTAATCTTCCCTGTTGAGGTACTTTAAAGGAATCAGAAGCATCCTCCCAACCAAATACACAAAAACAACCAAAAAACTCATCTCACAACTAGCCTAAACAACCTTCACTGAAAGCAGTGATAAACTTAATAGAGAGAGCCCTCTCTGACTGCAGCTGGGCTAGAAGCTGCAGCCCAAAGATTGGTTAGTGGTTACCCCGGCCGTATTCTCTTGGGAGTCAAAGAGAACAACCTGGGTGTTAACAAGATCTTTCAAGATGAAGGGCCAAAAGTCACATAAAGAATAGTTACCATAGAGGATAGGGTTCATGTTTCAGAAATTGCATACAATGATGTGGCCAATTCATTTCTCCATATAATTGGCACTCACCCAAGCATCTTTCCTTATATGGATATGATCAGGTGGGTCATTGATCATATGAACATCATAGATAGGAACTTCATGACCCAGAGAGAGGCGTCCATCGACTCTTTCACTACAAAATACTTGTCTGCAATGTGCCACTTCCCAGCAGCTTAGAAGAAATATGATAAACAGTTCATTGAGAAATTCATGCAGGAAAACAAACACCAATCCAAGGCCATTCGTGGATGGAGAAGAGATGCTAGCAAGAATAATCGGGAAGATAAGGGTATGTATGTTATAGCCTCTATTAATGCACCCTATTGTTTTGTTATTGCAATGATGTGTAGATTGTTTGGCTATGAGAATACCCATAAGTTTTCAGACCAATGGGCACCCCTAATTGAAGTTTCCTATGATGATTATGTAATGGACTGGGGAACTATTATGTCCAACAACCTAAGAAACTTAATCCCAGAATATAGGAAAAAGTGTAAGTTTACTAAAATTGTTGTTGTCCCATTCTACATGAGTGCCTACATTATGGATTGTATTTGTTTCACTTCATATTTTCCATCCATGGGATGGAAATGGACTATTGAAGAACCTTTTCCTATTCACATTTACAATGATATTCTATGGGAGACAAAATACCAACCCCATTTTTACAATATTAGCCATGGTGTCATCCTTCCTATTTACTAGTTTGTTTTCAATGAGAAGTGCCCTAGAATCTCCACTAAAGCCAATATTGACCTGTTATTAGTTGGAAGATGGTTTGGGGAGGAATCATTTACTTATGTTTGAGTTTTCGGCAGCCTTGCAAAGCCTCATGTGTTGCCCTTGTATGACAATGATAAGCTCCTAGCCCGAGAAATATCCTACCAGAATGTGGGAGATGGCTTGTCTAAGTCATGACAGAAAGAAAAAAGATAATGTGGCTTGTTTTTCCGTATCGATGTGGATTCTATTCTTTACATAAATTCAAACATGCTACTAAGGAGATGGAGGAAATCCAACTAATGAACTTTCAAACCATTCCAAATCGATAGTATGATCCAGTAGATACTGTGAAATTTTTTACAACACAGGTAAAGATCAAGTAGTTTACAAACGAGCCTGATAAATTTGATTATTTCTTTCAATCGATGTTAAATTATTCAGAGGTTGAAAGAGAAGAAACTGGACGACCCAACCATGAGGAATTAGTGTAGTTTCATCAATACAGGGTTAAAAGAATTTCCCATTTACCTAGTGAAATTTTGAATCTAAATCACCAGAACACGGAACAAGACACAGAAGCGAGCACATTTGAGAGTCAAGATGAATTCATGTAACTAAAACATCGATAACTAGAAAATTAAAGGTAGAGAAGGTAGCAGTAGAAGAAAGTTTGTATGGGATTTGGGAACAATTTATTAAAGAGAGTGACCCTATAAAACAACAGATTTCGTCACAAACAGATTTCTCAGATTTCTATCATCACTAAGAAGAGCTCGTTCACTGTTGAGCCTTATAAGGAAACTATGGACAATGATGATATGGAAATCATCTTAGTTTTTCCAACCTATGAAGTTTTTCTCAATATTGAGGAGATTCGTCCTCTAGACGTATTTTATAGTCTGAAACACAGAGCAGTAGTCAACAGGCAGAGAAAGAGGAGAAGGATTGAACAAAGGCAGGCTTTGGTCACTGCAAATACCTCTTTTGAAGTACCGTGGAAAGATGCCCAAGTGACCCCTCTTGAAGATCTTGGGAGACTCTCACAATATGCACGAGCCTATGTTATTGCAACAATTGAAAAAGCCACAAAAGTTCACCAACTCCTAATGGAGAAAGATGATAAAATAAGCCACCTTGAATAAAATTTAGAAAATGAAAAGAAAGGAATCATCCAGTAATGGAAAGCTCAATTTTCATAATTGAAAAACAGTTTTGATGGGTTGAAGATTCAATATGAATCTGACATGAAGAGTTAGAATGTCCACATACAAGAGCTAGAGCACAAGATTGAGCAATTGAAGGCTAATCCTAAGACAACATAATTCATGAAAGAAGAAGGGGAGCTAAATAACTAGTTTTCTCATCAGCAGGTTCTATTTTGCCAAAACCTGGGCATTATCGAAGAGATGTTCCAATCAGTTGATGCACTTGTGAATCAACTATCCGATCTGAGGACATATGGCATGAAATTTTAAGAGAAAATATCTTATTTCATTAACTGGAAAAACAACTCTAAGGGTCGATTGGAAAATCTGCCCAAGTTAAAAGAATCTCATAAATATATTGTCTTCCAAGAATGGGAGATAAGGCTTAAAAATTCAGAGATGGCAATCTATAGTTTTAGGGACATATCTAGCAACATGATTCAATCAATCAACGAAATCCTCTTGGAGGAAAATTTAATCTCTGAGTGCCCAGAAGATAAGTTGCCTGATGTTAAAATATTGACAAAATCTTGGTAAGAATCATTAAAGAAGAAGGTTGAGTGAATAAAATCTCTATAAAAGATTAACTTGGAATGCCATTGCCATTTCATAGTCAAACCACATGGGCAATGGTTGATGACGAAGTGTCTTCTAAATACAATTAGTTATGTGTTGCCAACTCTTAGTGATACATTATTCACAGCACGGATGCGCATTACGCCTAAACATCCACCTAAATTGAAGGCAATGACAGATAGATTGGAACTTCAACAACGATTTCCAGAGAAATCTTCGTCCAAGTCTTGATCAACTTGTTGTAACAGGAGTATAATATTCGTTTGTATTTTTATTTTAAGTGTGGCTTATTTGGACCATCACAGCATTTTATGGACTTTTCTATATTTGGGTTTTTACTTTAGACTTTAAATCCCCTCCATTGTTATCAAGAAAGGGGCTTTTGAAATTTTACGAGAAGTATTTTGGTTTTTACTACTATAGTTGTAAACAAATCTTAATAGAAAGAAGAACAACAACGATTTTACTTATGAGCAGAGTGAATGTGTATTGGGTACTATTATCTTTACGTTGATGCTATGTTTTTGGGTTGAAGTACTATTTTAATTGAAGTTTGTTTTAATTGAAGTTTGTCATATATGTTACTCTATGTGATAAGATTAGTATCACCATTGATGTGTTTAAATCGAAATGTGTTAAGTATACAGATGAACAATGATATGTGCAATTTATGATTCAATATTTTTGTTATATGATAGCACTTGAAACCCCTCTATGTATGACTTGAGATAGATAAATTCCTCCGAGATCCATATCTCACTGATATTCTTGAAAGCATGTGTTGTGATATGCGACAATCTATGACCTCATATTTTATCTCATCTCTGATATGCAGACCCGATATGGTGCATTAATTCATTTGCAGACCCAACATAATTAAAATTTTGGATTTAATCTAAGATCACATATGTTTATCAGAACTTTCGTTATTTTCCATCATCTAAAATGGCCGATAAGATGGACATGATATTGATATTAAAACGAGTTTAATTGTAATTTTACGTGCACCATATCGAAGCTTTATTATAGCACAAGTTTGCAAACTGTGGAATGTTGTGATTATCTCTAATATCAAAACCTCCAATATTATGGAACTAATACATTAATTAAAATGAGTTAATTATGTTATCGCATTCGTTCCAGATCAGAGGTACCCATATCGTAGATGTTTTGCGTTTTGTCATTTTGAATGTACTGATGAGTAAACCTATGATTCCACTATTGGTTCTAGATTGAAGGACTGCATTATGTTGATTATGTTTCCATATGTGGTACATCTATACACACACACACACAACAAATATATATATATAATAATATATTATCCTATATATATATATAATAATATATATTATATATTATATAATATCATATATATATAATATATATATATATATAATTTATATATATATATTATATATATATATATATATATACATGTGTGTAAAAGCTGAAGGCAAATATGTGTGTAATAACTGCCAAAGGTAAACATAGAATGTTTGATGCTTAAGAGGCATACCGAATTGCATGCTATAATGAACCACATAATAGCAAAGAGTAATAACTTATTAAGGAAGAAACATAACTCATTACATGTCATGGTCACCCCACGAGAGGTTCGAGCAAACTTGAAAGATAGTGGCTTCTGAGACCCTTTTATTAATATGAAGATTACATGGCAGGCCCACTAGATAGTAGGGTCTTTATCCAATTGCATGCATTTTGTTTTCCAAGTTATAAGTTGTTGTGTTGCATGGGAAGCATTGGATTAATGTCAAGGGGAGTTTCCCCTTGGGATCAGATGAGGCACCAACTTTGCTTAAATGGCCTGCAAATTGGACTTCTCAATAGGTTGGATACCTATTATTGGCGTCTTAGGATGGTTCTCGAGGCACCAGAAGGTTTCGTCAAGCATCATGGAGCTACTTGTAGGCCCAACATAGGTTCTGGCACCATCAACATGTCGGAGGAGAGGAAGGAATCTCTCAGGAGTCCATACCAAAACCGTGGTAGGTAAGCAACGTAGAAGTGCCTATGCCACCTTCGATAGGATTCATTCCAAATGGGAAGGGAAGACTCGTAAGCCATGAATCCATTGGAGAACATATCACCCAAGCTCATGAGGGATGACGTTGTAGATCATCTTAACTAACCAAAGGTATCATCATCAAACTGTGAAGCACATCTGGTAGTGTACGATATTCCTACGTAGAGACATAGTTGGCAAGACTGGGTCAAGGAAGCATTTGCAACAATAGAGCTTATAACTGGGGAGGTTCTAGAGCTCTTCGGCTAAGACACTACACGATGCAGAGGTGACATCTGTTGGCCGAGTCATGACAAGAATCATAGAGAAGGCTTTTTTGCGGTGCATAGGAGTGAGGCTATGAAGTTAAAGGAAATTTTGGGATAACCTTATCCTTTTGATGGTCAAAACCCTAGTCAAGGAACCAAATTTCGCCTCACGTGATTGGTCGCAATGACGTGGCAGGAAAGACATAGAGTGGTTGTAGTCTATTGGTGGGAGGAACCTTTTGATAATAGAGTTATATCAGATTTATGACATTGGAGGAATTATTTTGGAAATTTCTGATAGTAAATCTCTAATACATATAACATTGGTTCTTTATAATAATAAGAAAAATATCTAAACTCCAAAAGTGATAGCGCTTTTAAAAAATTTCTCCATATTATAATAAGCACTATCGGAGGAGGCCACATGGCATATTAGGCTCCACTTTAGCAAATCGTAGATTCCATATCGACGTTTTCTGTTATCTGACATGATTCAAAATCCTTGCTCTCCGATATGCGATAAAGGGTCAGATTTCGATATTGTGATATGCTAGTCTCGCAGGTTGTCTGATATCGGAGGTCAGAGACAATTGCATATCGGAACATATGCCTTTAAGGATGAAAAGAGATTTGTGAGTAAGTGAGGACAATTTCTTTTTTATTTTTTTTTCGCTGTCAAATGTTTTGAAAGTATTTTATTTGAATTAGAGTTGTAAAACCATGTTCATATCAATCACCGAAATGCGACCTTGTAAAATTTGTCCATTTTTTCCTATTTCAAAATTGAATCAAAAGTATGCTTATTGAAATGAAATTAGAAGGGATTAGTTCAATATAAAAGGGCTAAAGTCACACGAAAATACAAGTGTTGGACTTAGGGGTTATTTGTTTCATTTATTCTAATTAATGAATATTAAAAAAGGAAGTTGTAAAAAAAATATTAACTCAAACTGAAAAATAAAACAGAATGATAGGATAAGAAAAAGTGGAAGAACAAATGATCCAAAAGGTAGTTACAAATACATAGGGGTCCCCATTACCAATATGATAACAATAAGGTCAATTTGGGAGTGTTGTCATTTTTACCACAACAGTTTGGAAAGTTTGTTCATTTTGAGTCCTTTTTCTATTTGGAAAAAAAATTGTGAACTTTTGTGGTAAGTCACTCCCTGGAGAGCTGAAAAGATATTTGGAAGCAAGTGAGAACATATATTTTAGTTTCTATTTTGCTGTCAAGCATTTTTTAAAGTATTTGATTTGAAGCAAATTTGTAAAAGCATGCTCATATTAATCAACAAAATGCGAACTTGTAAAGTTTGTCTTTTTTTTTTTCTAAAGACGAATGCACACAATATGTTATTTTTTAGAAAGGGGAAAATGTATGGAATTTTAATTGCGTTTCACAACAACTACCTGTAAAAGAAATAAACTATTGTGAAATTGAATGCAAAGTATGCTTACTAAAAGTGAATCAAAAGGGGCTAGACACAATGATCATATTGGAGGTGGTTGTAAAGACTTTGATGCTAGTATTGATTCCTCTTGCTTCCTGTGCTTGATGTAAGCATTGCCTTGCATGTGGGAGTAGCAGCTGAAGGAAAATGGTGGAGAGATGCAAATATCAGCCAACGTTCAAACTCTGGAGATAACAATGAATGTTAAGCCTAGTCGGTCTATGTTGACAATGTCCACTATTGCCTTTCGTAATGTCATTTCTTGCGATTTATCTATTGTCAAACCCCATGCCATTCGAAGGGGAATTTGCCTGTGAGACCCTCATGTTATTGGGGCAAGTTGAACATAATATGGGTTGAAGGCATCGCATGGTGGACCTTTGTATTGGAATAAATCAACAACAACAAACGATGGTAATTGGGGGGGGTTGATCCAGCTACATAGAAAATGGAAATTACTTTTCCAAGTGATCTGTTTACGAGACCTACTTCAATCCACAAGTTACATGTGAGGAAAACATGTTGTTCATTGAAAATAAGAACTTTTTCATCCAATTGTTCATCTTCTTCGTGTGCATCAGTAGGATGGTGGTTCCTTTTCTTTGTGTAGCAACATGAAATTGGCATATTTAATTTTTTTAGCATTTGTTTGTTATTCAATCGATAGCTAGGTTTGTTGGATATAGGTGGATTTCATTGTCATATTCCTTTTGCTCATCCTCTGACAAAAAGGAAATTTTCCTTGACATGCGAAGGTTCTAGTATTTAACTGTTGGTGTTGCATTTCTGAGAATCGTGAGCAATTTTCGGAATGCAATTTGAAGAGGGTTCATCCCTTGTTGACGAAATATTGTAGATAGCGTGATGACCGTGTCAAAGCTGCGCCACAGGGCATTTCCGTGTGATGTGCTGACATACTTGGGGATGTCCTTCACATGAGGTAATTTACCAAAATCAACAACAAGTATGATAGATAAATTGCCAAAAGGGACATTTTGATACAAAGGAAATACCTCCCTTAAGCCATCGTCTATCCGTTAAAGAAGTTTAGGGCAAATAAAGCTCATTCCATCGATTAAAATGTATTTGACGTGATGAATTTTTTCTTGGCTATGCAAAAGTGGTTGGCCCTCAAAAGGATGCATGGACACTAAAGGAATGCGAAGGAAAGAATGGATTGTAAGCACCTTTATCTTAAACGTCGCAACACTTGTTGGAGCGAGTAGGAGAAATGGAATTAAATTGGGAAGAGATTCAACAAGAAATGTATCTTTTAGGAAATCAATTAAATGATACTTCCCCATTCCAACAGTGCCTTGGATGAGCATTCTAAGTTGAGGAATGGAGGAAGTGATCCTAAAGTGGGTGAGGATAATGGTGAAAGCAATTTTCTGGGTGCGTGATAGTGAGGTGAGTGAGCGGAAAACTGAAGATGGGGTGAGATGGATTTGGTTGGATGAGCAACTAAATTCTATGAAACATATGGTTGTCTCTTGCAAAAGGATAGGGATGATAGTATGGGCCCAATTGTGGTTACAGTCAATGATCCAGGAGGATTGATCTAGGAGGATCCAAGAGGATTGATCCAAGTGGATCTCTAAAAAGTACCAGTGGCATGGTAAAAAGGTTGAAACCTAAAAGTGGCATAATCTTGATAAACTTAGCATCAAATCGAAGTGCTCATCATCTTGATTCCAACGATGCGAACGATACTTGAATCCATGCTCATATGAAGAAGTTAGAGCAATTCAAAGTACAAGTTTGACTTGGACAGGTGGCAAACAAAATGATATGGCAAAGTCTTAAGTGAATGGGGAAGCACCAAGTAGCAGGCTGCCATTGGCTAGGAATTTCACTGATTGCAGAACTCAGAGGGTCTGCGGGTAAAGAATCGACCCCCAATGTGTCGGGTTGCGATTGCAACATCGCAATCGCAGATTGGAGGCAGGTCGGTGGTTACAAATCAACCCCAAGTAGGAAAGGGTGTGATGCGATAATCGCATATCACACATCACAAAGGGACAACGTTTAAAGAATCAACCCCCAGTAGAGTCAGGGTTGTGATTGTGATATCACATCGCATATCACACAACGCAATGTCCTGCGAATAGTAACACCCTCCAGCTCTTCCAATTACGATACGTTGATTTCCCAGATGTGATACAACTATAGGGTGTGGTTTTTAAACCTGTCGGTTCGTAGATCATATATCACACAACACAAGGTCTTGTGAACAATAACACCCTTTGGCTCTGCTGATTACGATATGTCAATTTCCCTGATGCGATAAAGTTATAGGGTGTGGTTTTTAAACCCACCATGTCCGCTATTCGCAGATCACATATCGCACAACGCAACATCGTGTGAATAGTAACACCCTCTGGCTCCACCGATTGCGATACACCAAAAGGCCTATGAACGCCTTTCTCGATGATCGCTCATTGCTCAGGTACAGGGTCTGTGCACCAGTAATATGTGAACTATTGGTCGATTGTGATTCGTGATGGGGCTATCAACGCCAATAGATTATGGCTACCACTGATAAAGCCGTCGGGTTAAGGAGTAAACACCGAATCTTTGTGTTAAGTCCATCAGTTTAATGTATTAATGCAAAATGGTCTGTATCAACTATTTTCTGTTGGATTTTCTAAGAATGCAAAACAACCATGAGCTGTCTTCGGACTAATATGTCGATTTTGAAACGTCCTACTAAAACTTATCATTTGTTAAAACTGCCCATATTGTTAAGGATCCTGCCCACCAGAATATAAAGTCGGTTATCCGCACAGCGAGAGGGGGGGAGAGCAGAGTGGATTTATAGAGAAGAGCAACATCACCTGCTCTTTGCAGGTGGTCGAAACCTTACCTCAAAAATCAGAAGGTTCCGAGAAGGTGCAGAAAGCCCTTTTATCAGAATTGGGCATTTGGATAGGCGATTATGCACGATTTTTCACCATGAAGTCAATGGTGCTATCTGTTTCTAGAGTTGGGCTCTCCATTTTTCATCTATCTTCCAGATTGGAGGTATAAGGGTGTTTATGCAAAATATTCTTGTACTTCTTCTCTTTTCATGCCATTTAATGAATGAAGGCCTCCCCACTATTGAGTAGGGCCCAGAGATGTAGTCCAAATTGGATGAACTCCGTAATCAATTCTCTGTGTCTTGATCTCATGCATGATTATGTCTCTTTTATCTTTGTTTTATATGCTTATGTTTCATGGTTTTTAAGTGCTCTGTTACATGTAATGTAAAAATGCATCCATAGCAAAAAAAATAAATCATGGATCAAGTGGTATCAGAGCAAGGCTTAGTTGATGTGAATTACACGAGTACGCTAACCAGAAATAAGCCTAAAAGGACGTGCAACATGAAGAGGAGACATGGAATATGTTGAAGATCATTGGGAAGATAAGCGGTCTTATTGCTGTTAATAATTGCGAGTGTGAATGACCAACTGTGGAGCCATGGAGATTGATAAATAAATGCACGAGACCTTCCTGTGAATGTCTAAAATGGTGGACATCATGTATGGTGCTATGAGAAGAGAAGAGAGGAGGAGACGAAGAGATTGGAGAGCGATGCGCCATCCACATCTTTCGGTGCTTATGCATCTTATTCATTGTCTTTTCGTCATTCGAATGAGGAGATTAACGAGAGACTTCAAGAAGAGAATGTTGAATTAAGAAGAATACTGCGAGAAGAGAAAAAGGAGAAGTAGCGATTACAGCTTCAGTTGTGAGCCATGGATGGGGCCCTGGAAGAGTTGAAGCACAATGACCAGAGTCTTCAAGCAAGGCTTGCTGAATTAAGGAGGCTTCTACATGAAGAGAAAGAGGAGAAACACAGGTTGCTACACTAGCTGCAAGCTAAGGACAAGGACTTGGAAAAGTTGCAGCATGACCCCCGTGAGGTAAAAAAAAATTCTTCGATTCCATGTATTGTTCCTAATGATGATTTCGCTATTTTTGAAACCCATACTACAGGAATCAGGTCCAAAATGTTAAAGAGAATGGGGTAGTAGGGAAAGGGCCTCGACGTTAATGGCGAGGGCGTCATAAATCCCGTCCAAGTAGAGGAATTACCCCGACATATAGGACTTGGTTATGTTAGGAAGGAGGTTGGGGAATTCGCCAAAACATCTAGCGAACCATCAAAGGCAGATGATGAGAAGACTTCATCACTTCTTTCCAAATCGACAGTGGAGGTAAAAGATATTGATCTCTCTTAAGTTTCATCTTCACATAGTATAATTTTGGTTTGAAATGTGGAGATATCCATTACAAGGACAAACATGAGACTCCTTACCAAGATGAGGTACAAGGAAGAAGAAGGACTTGGTGTTAATGGCCAGGGCATAACTCAGCCATTGGAGGTTGAGCAAAGTCCTCGTTTCGCAAGGTTGGGGTACACTGAAGGACAGTGCTCAAATATGTTAGAAGCTTCCACGACATTCTTGAAACCGTCGAGGAAAGAGGATGATGGGAACACATCGCCGTCAACCTATGGCAGTATGCATTGCAGAGAAAGAGTTGAGGCAAGCTCTCATTCCCATGATCATACCAGAGACCAAAAAGAAAGGTATAATCAGTCTTAGTATTCTAATGTTCAATTTGATTACAACCATATTGTTAATAATGACTGGAAATCATGCTATAGAAAAACTTGCAGTTTTTGTGGATTGTATAACCATGTGTTTGTTGAGTGCTGGAGAAGAATAGCAACATGCAAAAGAATGAGGCGTGAAATACCCTCTCAACAGCAGGCAAGGAAGAAGGTTAAGCAGATCTAGAGGAAGAAGACTTCTTGTGGTCATTGCGACAGAGGTGATCATCAAAGAGCCACTTGTTGGAGGCTCCATCTAGAGTAGCGTCGCAAGGACAAAGCATCCATGCATGAACCAGGAAAAATAGTTTTTCGATCAATGAATGTGCCACAAAGAGACGACACAGTCACTTTGATAAGTGAGAGATGGTTCTTCTAGGTGTGGTAGAATGTCATGGCCTTATTTTTGCAAATCATGTGTTGCATTTTAAATTGTAGAAGTGATGATGTGTTTTCCATCACTTGTTGCAACAAAAATGACGTTTGGCCTTCTTTTGTGTTTCATTTTAAACTGTGAAAGTGATGATGTGTTTCCATCACTTGTTGAAGAAACAATGATGTTTTGCCTTATATTGATAACTAGGGTATTGTTTCCATTTTTATGTAAACATGACCACATACTATCTGTTATAAACTCGTGGCAAGTATGGGATGTTTGGCTCATTTTTGGTCATATAGCTAAACATGTAATTTTCAAGATATTGTACTACAGGTTTGCAGGGGATGTAGGTGTCAGCTGATCACTTATGGCTCTGAAGGAAAAAGGTGAAGGAGAAGGAAGGATGACATGTTAGGACACTTGTAGTGCAGACAATGTATAGAGAAGTTGCAAATTATTTAATGCTTTTGGAGGATCAAAATCTTCTCTTAGTGGGGAGGAGTGATCCAGGAGGATCCAAGAGGATTGATCCAAGTAGATCTCTAAAAAGTACCAGTGGCATGGTAAAAAGGCTCAAAACTCAAAGTGGTAGAATCTCAATAAACTTAGCATCATATCGAAGTGCTCATCATCCTGATTCCAACAATGTGAATGACACTCAAATTTGAGCTCATATGAAGAAGTTAGAGCAAGTCAAAGTATACGTTTGAGTTGGACAGGTGGCAGACAAAATGACATGAAAGAGTCTTCAGCAAATGGGGAAGTGCCAAGTGGTAGGCTACCATTGGCCCTGCAGTTTGTTGATCACAGAATCAGAGGGTTTAGGGGTAAAGAATTAGCCCCCAGTTTATTGGGTTGCGATTGTGATATTGCAGTCACAGATCAAAGGCAGGTTAATGGTTACAAATTGGCCATAATCAGGAAAGGGTGCAATGTGATAATCACATATTGCACATCACAAAGGAACATTGTTTAAATAATTGGCCCCTGACAAAGTCAGGGTTGCAATTGCGATATCATATCGCATTTCGCACAACACATCTTCCTGTGAATAGTAACACCCTCCAACTCCACTGATTGCGATACACTGATTTCCTGGATACGATACAGTTATAGGGTGTGGTTTTTAAACCCATCGGGTCTATTGGTTCGCAGATCGCATATCGCACAATGCAATGCCCTGTGAATAGTAACACCCTATGACTCCATCGATTGTGATACGCCAATTTCCCAGATGCGATACAATTATAGGGTGTGGTTTTTAAACTTGTTGGGTCCACCGTTTGCAGATCGCATATCGGACAGTGCATCATCCAGTGAACAATAACACTCCAGCTCCGCCGATTGCGATACATCGAAAGGCCTATGGATGTGACACGGTTACACACTGCAGTTTAATAGTTTCGTCAGATCCACCTTACTTATTGATCACTCATCGCTCAGGTAAAAGGTTTGTGCACCAGTAATATGTGAACTGTTGCCGATTGCAATTTATGATGGGGCTATTGGCACCGATAGATTATGGCTGCCACTGATAAAGTCGTCAGGTTAAGGAGTAAACATTGAATATATGTTTTAAGTTCATCGGTTTAATGTATTAATCTGAAATGGTTTGTGTCAATTGTTTTCCAGTGGATTTTCTAAGAATGCAAAACAACCACAAGCTATCTTCAAACTAATATGCTGATTGTTGAAATGGCTTGCTAAAACTTGTCATTTGTTAAAACTGCCTGAATTGTTAAGGATCTTGCCCACTAGAATATAAAGTGGCCTATCCACACAACGAGAGGAGGGGAGAGCAGCAGAGAGCAGCATGGATTTACAGAGCAGAGCAGCAACACCTTCTCCTGGCAGGTGACCGGAACCGTACCTCAGAAATTAGAAGGTTCCAAGAAGGCACAGAAAGCCCTTTTATTAGAATTGGGCATTTGGATAGGATATTCTGGATGAATTTTTGCCGGGAAGTCAGTGGTGTTGTCTATTTCTAGAGTTGGGCTCTCCATTTTTCATCTATCTGCTTGTACTTCTCTTTTCATTCCATTTAATGAATGAAGGCCTCCCCACTATTGAGCAGGGCCCAGAGATGTAGTCCAAATTGGATGAACTCTGTAATCAATTCTCTGTGTCTTTATCTCATGCATGATTATGTCTCTTTTATCTTCATTTTATATGCTTATGTTTCATGGTTTTTAAGTGCTCTGTTACATGTAATTTAATAACACACCTATAGCAAAAAAATCCTGGATCAATCAAAGTTGCGATGTCCAAGCATGTCAATGTCATCTATTTCCATGTTGTTTCCAGGGTGTAGCTGAGAAAGGAGTTTCCATTCATTGATATCTACAGATTCAGGGGGTTTCGGCATATCATTAATGGGGATGTCATCAGAGAAAGGGTAAAGGGGGTTTCAGGGGCTCGATGAACATGCCATGGAACATACACATATCTTTTTTGTTCCCTATGTGAAATTATTTCTTCATCGGTGGAGACTATGTCTAATGGGAGTGTGCAGAAAGGGAACTATAGATTTAGTTCACTCCAACAGAAAGACGCGTAGGATGCATCAACAAGAGAAGAGATTAAGGAATAGGAAGGGAGGACATCAACAATCTTGCAAGGATATATTTGTTTCCATTGGTTATGTTTTCGGTGAGCAGAAAAGGACTAGGAATGTGTAACTTCAAGAAGAGTTAGTGTTTCAAGTGAAGCAGGTCTACTCATGTATGCTACACTAAAGGGTGTTTTTGGGAAGGGGGAACCTAGACCATGAGAAACACGTTGAAAATAGTTTGAGTAACATTGAGGGAAACAAATGAGTAGCTACAAATTGAAAGGGGAAGTTTTTTTAGCATGTGGCATGTTTATTTTGCGTTGATGTCCCTATCGACAATTGTTTCTGTTAATTTTTTTCGGACAACACTAACAATAGGTGTTTCATGGTGGACAACTTGGGAGACACGTGACAACATTTTTCTATAACTTTCTGATTTTGTTTCTGGTTTCAATGCATATTTTTCGATGTAGCGCATAACAGCATGCCGAGACAAAATCGGTTTCCAATGGATGTTTTCTCTCCAGATGTATAACATGTCAGAGTTGTGTAAATTTAACCTATCATCATTATGAGCGGGGACATATTTCTTTCATCCACTGTCATTAATGATCAAAGAGGAGTTGGGATTCAAATCCCATGGAACTTCAAAGGGATGAACAAGAGTATGACCTTTTTTGTGAAGACATGAAGAGGGGTGGCATTTTGTATGTCGTTGAACGCAATTAAGAAGTTTCTCGTAGTATCGAAGGTGAGAGGATGAAAATATCAATGGTGATGGGAGGATGCATGGGTCATTCTTTATAGAGATGTGTACATAAGGTCCACATTGTTCAAGAGCACGAGGTTTCCAAGCAAAAATGTGTTCATAAAAAAAACACCTGGCTCTATCAATCGCAACTTGGTCATCTCAATCGAGGTTATCCATATCATGTGCATTTTCTAGCTAAAGGAAACCATGTATGTGTACAGAGCCCCTATTTTGCCACTCATACCTGTAAAGATGAAAGATGAAATTTTGCGAAGCGCCTGCACATCCAGACAAAGAAAAAGAAATGAGAAGGATGGTCAGGGAAATACCTGCACCAAAATTCCTTTGCATGTAAACCTTTTTGCAAGATCCCTTCGAGGAAGATTGCGAATCGACAATGAATGTATTGCGCTGCAAGAAGTGGATTGTTGATTATATTCTTGAATTTTCATCGAGACATGTTAGATGAATCCTGGGGGGGCTGACAGGCATGACCATGTGCATGTCATTCCATTTGGTGTCAGCTGCACTTAGGGTGAAGAAGAAAGTAGGGCTACCTATTTGTATGATCATATTAGTAAGTTCACCTCCGCGTTTGTTCCAGAATGAGCGTGTCCCTCTAAGGTCTGATCTGAAGTGCATAATCTAGTCAGGAATCATGGAATCAGGAATGTCATGGAGGCGTGCACGAAGGTTTTAAATAGACATTGGAAAGCCCTCTTAAAGGTTTATCTTCACGAAAACAACAACAGTTTCTTGACTATGATGCCGAAACATAAGATTGTACAAGTAATACCAGAGTATTGGATGTTGTGAAAAGAGATTATCATTGTAGCATATGAGGTGAACAACATATTCTTGCATTTCAACTTTCTAAGATGTGGCTGACCAATTGTAGCAGCTCTTGTGGGGAAGAGTGTGGGGAATGTTATAGCAAGGAGGCATTTTGTGGTATATTCATTGATAGTAGAGGGGGAAGCAGAGGGCCGGGAAAGTGAATTAGTGGAATTAGGATGGGGAGACTATAGGTAGTTGCGTATTTCTTCAAGCTCAATATGGGAATTAAGGATTGTTGATATAAAAGAGGATTGTTGGCAATTTGTTTGTGATCAGGTGCTCAATATTCAGCTCAAAATTAATAGTTCTCAGATTGGCTTGAAAACTATATGGTTGCGCCTGTCTCATCAATATGATCGCAACACAATTTGTTTCATCGAAAACGGAGTCCGGATGAAGTAGAAAAGGCAAGTTGTTCATTTTCCTAAACAACTAAAAAAATTGTAGAATGAGATAGAATGATGACATGGTAGTCCAGTCAGCAGTCCAGTCAACAAGGGGAATCTTCTTCAGTTTTTGCCCAATGGGGCCGTGACAAGTGTCACCTTCGGATTCACTAGTTTGTCTCAGGGAAGGTGAAATAACTTAATTGGTCTTAACGTGGAATTTGATTTTTTTTTTAATTATTTAAATATTATATATAATTTTTATTTTATATTATATAGTTTTCAACTATATATATTATTATAATATTATCATAATTTAAATACATTGCACTAACCAAATTTTGGCATATATTAAGGTTCAGTGGCATATATAAATATTGCAAATTAATGCAATGGGGGAGGGCGGGTTTGAACCCATGATCTCCCCCTCCTAAATCTTGTGCCTTATCATTAAGCCAAAAGCACACATTTGAAAGGAGACTGCATGTATTTGTATTTAATACCAAATTCATTGTTGATAGTGGGGAATGAGGGCCAGCCCCCACCCCATGCGACCATGTGCCAGAACCGAGGGCTAGGGCCAGTGCTAAATGTGCCCCTAATCATGCTTAAATTGTTAATTAATCATGATTAGAATTTAATTAATCTGTAATTAAGTTGGCGGAGGATTCGGTGAAGCCACCAAATCTATAACTGCCACCAAATTTGGCAAACTTAACTAGTATCTCTCCAGATTTAGCGAAGGTTTCCTAGGAAAAATTGAAAGAGGCATAACTTACTCAATTTTCGACCAAACTAAGATAAAAAAGAAGTGTTTTTAGCTAATTTTGACCTTCTGAATACATTGGTGCAGGTATCAAGAGTCATAGAGCTTTGTAAATAGACTTTTTTTCCACATTTAGCTAATATAGAGGTCCAAGCCATGAAAGCCAGACCAAGGAGATGTATCCCAGGAGGGGTGAACTCCTTCATCAAAACACTATGTTAATGTGTCTCTTTGATGGTTTGTTGTACTGTACATGTTTGTTGTTCATTATTCATTTTTGAAGCTATTTTGCTCATGAATGTCTTGTTTAACTTAAGGAAATTTACCTGTTTGTAAGCACCAACAACTAAGGAAACCTCAGCAATGAAAGTAAGAAACAAGCACATGTTTATAAATCCATACTTGTTATTAGCACAAAAACACTAATCATACAAATATAGATCAAGTTGGTATCAGAGCTCAAGATTGAATTGCTTGATTGCTTGAGTTTGTGCAATTAGGATTTTAATGGTTGCAAAATTGTGACGCTTACAAGGTTAAAGTTGTAGAGAGGAGAAGAGATGTTATTGGTTGCAAATACTAAGGTAATTCCCAAAAGAAGGAGAGCCACAAGGCCACAATCTCCACCACCCAAAGTTCCAATTCCAGCTATACTTGAAACTCCTCAAGTTTTGCCTTCAATTGAGATTGAAGAGGTACAATAAGTACAAATTTCTGAGTCTGAATCCATAGCCATTATGTATGGAGAAAGAGAACCTGAAGGTCCCTCTTTAGAAGAGGAAGAATTCCAGAAATATTTCTATACTTTGACTAAGATGGTTAAATTCCTCTATGAAGAGAGGAACACTAGAATGGTTGGACAAAATTCTAAACCTCTACATGGAGAATGAAGCTTAGAGGACAAAAAAGATGAGAAGAAGGATTCCAAAGGGAATGGTGGAAAGCCACCTCCATCTCCACCATCCTCATCATATTCCTCATCATCTTCACCATCTCACACAACATCACTACCACCACTACCCATACTCATTCCAAAACCCCAAAAGGAAAAACTTCGTTACGGAAATTGGACATAAAATTTGAAATTCCCATGTACAATGGAGAAGTGAATGCAGAAAGGTTGGAAAATTGGATTCGACAGTTGGAGGTATACCGCAGAATTCATAACCTTCAAGAAGACGACATAAAGATCTAGTTGGCTTCACTGAGGCTAGAAGGAACTATACTAGTTTGGTGGGAAGCAAAGACTCAAGAGGAAATGAGAATCCATGGTACGATATCCATCACTTGGGTTGAATTTGTTTTTACAATTAAAAGATAGTTTTATCCTTTAGCCTATATGAAAAAATCCATTATGAGTTGGCAGAGTTTTACGAAGCTTAAAGGCCAAACAGTCCAAGATTATACACAGGAGTTTAGAAAAAGGGCTTTGTTATTAGGAGGGAATTTCAATTCTCAAGATACACTGCTAAAATATATTGGGGGTTTAGATTCCTATATGAAACATACTATTCTTATGTTCAATCCAACTAATTTGGATGAAGTATGTGTGCAAGGCACACATATTGAATATAGAGGAAAGAACACTTATGAAGAGGATAGTAATAAAAAGCCACCTAAGGGTAAGGAGAAAGAGAAAGGAGGAAAATGGAAGAGAAAGAAGAATGCAAGTGTGAAGAAAGAAGGGGATAAAATCACATGCAAACACTGTTCCAAAGAGGGGCATGATGAAGCCCACTGCTGGAAATTGCATCCAAAAATGAAACCAAATAAGTTCAACAATAAAGGGAAACAAAAACCACTGCTATCACTCAAGAAGATTTAGGTTCTGAATCAGGTGACGAAAAAAAAACACTATCATGGGAATCAAAGGAAAACAAGATATTGCAAGCACTAGTTCACAAAACTGTAACACTACTACTACTCCATATGAAAAGAGATGAATTGAGTTATTTCGTGTTAGGGTCATATCTAAACACACCAATATTGGCACACTCTTTGATAGTGGGTCACAAGCGAATCTAATCTCTGAAGACTTAGTCAACAGATTGAATCTTGAAACTGTACCTCACCATAAACCATACCCTTTGGGATGGATAACAAGAGACACTAGTTTATAGGTTACAAGAAAATGTTTGTTTAAGTTTGCAATTACTACAAATTTTGCTGACGAAGTAGAGTTAGATGTGGTACTACTTGATATTTTAGGTGTGGTGTTGGGTAGTCCATATTTGTATGACTAGAAAACAACCTTTTACCACCATGAAAACAAGTATCACTTGTTCATGGATGGTGTGGAGTATATAGTGAGAGCCCATCGCAAAAAGCTGAACATTTCTTTGGTTAATGCAGGGGAGGCAAAAAAACTAGTGAATTCAAGTAAAAGTTCAGTACTTCTCATGTTCAAGCCAAATGATGATATTGTTTATGAAATGTTGTTGCATGTAATGCAAGTTTCAATTCTGATTTGGTTGGTTTAGTTCATCAAAGTGATGAAGTTTTTCAGGTCGTGAAAGAATCGTCCTTCAAGGAGAAAGAAACTTCACATGAAATATCTTTGCAGCAAGAGGTTTCTCTTTGTGATGTTAGCATGCAAGAGTTGACAAAATTGCAAAGTGTAGAGACACCATTGCAATGCAAAAGTTTGTTGAACAATGGGCTCATTCAATCATCCCTTATACGATGTTGTGCACCGATGGTTATGGTGAGAAAGAGGAATGGTAAGTATTTCAAGAAAGAGGACAAAAGGAGTAGTTTTTGCCAAAGCAAAGTTGTAAAAAGAGGTCAGTACAAGAATATACATAACACCAAACAAGAATGGTTTATATGTATTTTAATGTTTTATGTTCTTTGTAGCACTTCTATTACATACATGTATTTGAATTATGGCAAAAGAGAGTCCTTTCTTGAAGAAATTGTCCACTTGGGTGACATAAACATGTTTAGAAAGTTTTCTTATACACATGTCATCTATGAAGGAAAATTGTTTGATGTTTTGAAGATATCAAAGTAAAAGTTGGGTTTCACTTCTTTGATGCATTTGGGCCGTGATATTGGAGGAGGTAAGTTGAAGACAAGCCTCTCCAAGTTGTATACGATTGTTGGTTGGTAAATGCCCAATATCGTCATTTTGATAAGAGGTTTGTTGGGAGCAGCCCAATGTTGGAGGAGAGTTGTTGTCGACATTTCTTCTTTTGAAGCTCCTTGGCATGCATTGGCATGTGTGTGCAAAGTCTTCTAGTGGGGAGGCAAACTACAAGAGGCATGTGTTGCTTCAAACCAAAAGATCAGTTCAATTCTTTTTTATGCTCTTTCAAACTAGAAAGATTCATTTGAGTTTCAGGTTTATGCAAGAAACTTCACCATCTTATTTCATTCACAAGATTTCCATGGTGTAAAGATTTAGTTGCATCGATCCATGCACTTTCATTGGATGGATACTTGTCAAAAATTTCACTTGGTTCGAAGCTACAAAAGAGGTATAAGCAACAAGTTCATTGTTATGCCTTTTAGGCATATTGGTTATGTAACTGTTGTATTCTAGTGTCATTATGTTTTACTTGAAATTTATGTTCAGAAAATTTCATACTTTCAAGATGTACAATTGGGCTTGAGTCATGTAAACCAAGTAGTGAAATTTGTGATCCATTTGCATTACATTTTGTTATGTCATCATGGTAAGAAGGATGTTTCTTTTGATGGTGATATGGACAAAACCATGAGTTTCTATGAACAACTGAAAATGGTGCAACAAACAGTGCAAGATCATCTTGAAAGGGGCAAAGACAATTACAGGTAATATGTCAATCACAGGTTTCAAGTCAACACTGCAAGATGGTGTCAGTTTTGTAAAAAGAGGCTTCAAGTTGTTGAATAAAGAAAATGTTCAAATTTCACATTCTAAATGCATTCCTATAGAATTTTTGAATCAGTTTCAACAAGACATTATCCGTGACAGAAGAACGGGGTCCTCAAGGCAAGTGAATGTTGATTTCGTCAGAGAGGGGCTCAAGGAAACAAATTCGTCAAAAGCCAATCAGATCGAGCTTGGAAAGGTGAGGGGGTTGTACCCTCATCTACTTATCAGATAATAGTATCTTTTGGGGTCCAAAGGGTTTCTAGTGGGGAGGAATGATCAAGTGCTCAATATTTAGCTCAAAATTCAAAGTTCTTAGACTGGCTCGAAAATTCTATGGTTGTGTCTGTCTGTCTCATTAATACAATCACAACACAATTTGTTTCATCGAAAACGGAGTCCAGATGAAGGAGAAAAGGCTTGCTATTCATTTTCCTAAATAACGAAAAAAATTACAGAATAGGACAGAATGATGACATGGCGGTCTAGTCAACAGTCCAGTTAGCAAGGGGAATATTCTTCAGTTTTATCCCAATGGGGCTGTGACAAGTGTCACTTCCGGATTCGCTAGTTTGTCTCAAGGAAGGTGAAATTGCCTAATTGGCCTTAAGGTGGAATTTGAATTTTTTTAGTTATATATATATATAAATATATATATATATATATATATATAATATAATTTTATTTTTATATATATAGATATCAATATAAATATTATATTAAAATATTTACAACTATATATAATATTAAAATATTAATAAAAAAAAAAAAAAATTTTAAATTAAAATCCACATAACCATTGAAATTCACATTCACCAAAGTCTGAATTTAGATACATTCTCACTATCCAAATTTTTGCGTATATTAAGGTTCAGTGGCATATATAAATATTGCAAAATAATGTGATGGAGAAGGGCAGATTTGAACCCATGAGCACATGTTTGAAAGGAGGCTGCACGTTTTTGTATTTAATGCCGAATTGATTGTTGACAACGGGGAATGAGGGCCAGCCCCCACCCCATATGACCACGCGCCAGAATCGGGGGCTAGGACCAGCACTAAGCAAGCCCCTAATCCTGCTTAAACCGATAATTAATCATGATTAGCATTTAATTAATCTGTAATTAAGTTGACGGCGGATTTGGCAGAGCCACCAAATCCAAAATTTCCACCAAATTTGGTGGACTTAACTGGAGTCTCTCTAGATTTAGTGGAGGTTTCCTAGGAAAAATTGAAAGAGGCATAAATTACTCAATTTTCGACCAAATTGAGATCAGGAAAAATTGTTTTTAGCTAATTTGGACCTTATGAACACATTGGTGCAGGTATCAAGAGACATAGAGATTTGTAAATGAAATTTTTTCCACTTTGAGCTAATACAGAGGCCCAAGCCATGGAAGTTGGACCAAGGAGATGTAGCCTAGGAGGGGTGAACTCCTTCATCAAAACACTATGTTAATGTGTCTCTTTGATGGTTTGCTATACTTTACATGTTTTCTGTTCATTATTCATTTTGAAGCTATTTTTCTCATGAATGTCTTGTTTAACTTAAGGAAATTTACCTGTTTGTTAGCACCAACAACTAAGGAAACCTCAACACAAAAAGCAAGAAGCAAGCACATGTTTATAAATCAGTACTTGTTATTAGCACAACAAAACTAATCATACAAACATAGATGAGTTGGAGTGGGGTGTGCAGGAATGTTATCATTGAACATAGGGAAGTCAAGCTATGGTTCAGGAGAGGAGGGGGAGATGTGACGAACGACATAAGACATATCAATAGGGTGAGTCGGTAAGGAAGATATTGCAGCTTGGTCCAGTTGGACATCCTTGTAGTAGGGATAATGGGCTAGTTTGCATGCTAAAGCTGCAAGAACACATCTCTCGCTAACAATGAAATCATATGTTTTGTGGTCATAGCCATGCCTAGTAACAACAATGATGTCCAATTGAGAAACCAAGCGTGGTAAAATGTTGGAGATGGAAGTGATGTCTTGTGGGAAACAAATAGTATGACCAATGTACTTGTATTGTCCACCTCATGCAGGGGTGACTTTCAAGATTAGGATGACACATGATATGAGCATTTATTCTATTTGTGTTAGAGAAACAATGACAAATGGTTGGTCGCCAGGGTCCATGTTTTTTGCAAGGGAGAAGCAGTGGGTGGATTTTGTAGTTGCACACCAGAAGCAATAGAGGTTACCATGTAAAAAATTTGTTTTCATATTTGGGTATGATTCTTTGCATATGGAGCAGATATGTAAGGGATAAAGGTTATTTATCCTTTCACAGAATCGTTGGTGTGCATGGTTAAGGTCAGGGTTGACCAAAATATGGGGGTGTAAGGGTGAAGGAGGGTGAGTCGATGGTGGGGTGTGCGATGCACATAAGAAAGAAGTGGCAGTGAATGGAGGAAGTTGAAGGGTAGGTACATTTGGAGCAGGGAATGTTGAAGGAGGTGGGTTTGCAAGTGAAGCTTCAGGATGTTGGGGAAGAGAAACATTAGACGTGGGTATAGCTGGAAAGTCTTGGGTGTTTAAATCAACTTTATATTTGAGGCATCTTTGTTTTTTGGACTCATATTTATTTTGTGCATAAAGGAGTCTCTTCCGAGAATTTATTAAGGGATTTTCAAAAGACATTGGCATGTCCATCTTGATGCAAACATGGGGAGACAAGTTCAAGTGATTATAGGAGACCAAAAAGAGTTGCTTTAAGCACAAAGATAGAGTACATAGCCCGCAAAAGCAAGAGATTCATTAATGGGTATATTTTTGAAGTAGTGCCTTCTAGCTTATAATAGATTTTATGTTTCTTTGACGTTATGTACTAATGTCGTGTGAGATGGAGAAATATACAAAGGTGGAAGTTCCAACATTTATCATAGGTGTATATACATAAAGAAGAGAAGTACAATGATGAAGTGAACAAAAATAAGGGGAGTGAGAAGGGACAAAAAGACAAGGAACAAAAAGCATATAGAAGTTATTGTTTACACTTCACTGTGGCATGGGGAAAATAAATCGACTTTCAAAGATGTCAAACAATTGGAGCAGTAGACATTTTTTCAATTTCCTGGAGGAGAACGGAACATGAAAAACTCTAGGTGATTTCCTCTAAATTGATTAGTACAAACTTCAAACGGTCCAAAACATTGAAGATATATGTTTTCACACATAGTGTGAAGAGGAAAGGATGGCATGAAACCCTTGCACGAAGCTCGTGGATAGCACCAAGATCATTGGAGAGTATGAACAATTCTTTTGCTTTGACACCCATGATTTCAATTGCAACATTATCAAATGCAATGACATTTTCCAGTGTGCATGTGTGGTAATGCATTTCAAATTTCAGCGTGTACCAATAGTCACATTAAGGGAAGGCCCCACCACATTTTGTGCAGTGCTACATCCCATTTGAGTGGTTGAAAACTTTTTCCATGCATTTGATGCCATCATATGAGAGAAGGCATGCAAGGAAGTAGAAATATTACATGTCAATAGAGGTGATGGTTCCACAAACAAAGAACCACGTTGGTTTTCCATCAGGATGTGAGTCTATGAGGTCAACAATTGTACGTTGTGGGTAGCCCCACTTGGAAATTCTTGAGAATTTTCTACTTAAGGATGGTGAAGAGGCCAAGTGGTCTCTTTGATGAAACCATGATTGGAGTTGTTCAGTCTTTGGAATGGCAGGATCTAGCACAAATCTGGTGGTCGGGATAGTCCCAACAATTCTTCCATTTAATTCGGCTATGTGAGCCCCTTTGATTGCAAGCACAGACAAAGAACTAGAAGAGGCGATTTCAACGAGTTGTTTGCCCAAGGTGTGGCGATGTTGCCCCCATAGGGTGATGTCGATACTACAACCAAACATGTCTTCCAAGCTGACAATTTTCTTAGGTGTTTCAGAGCCATCTCTTCGACAAATGGTGGAAGTTGGAGAAGTGGACCTGAAAATGGCAATGATGTTGACAATTGAGTCGAAGTTTGCAGATATGATTTCATCTATAGATTTAAAATGGAAACGGTGGAAAGGAATTGTCAAAACATCATCTAAGGAAGGTTCAATAGTGGAAGTTGTAGAGAGGTAGACTTCCCATTTGCTATTCAGATGGTTGTAATTTGCATTTGTTGGTTTCACAGTTCCATTTGAAACCATGTAAAGCTTCCCAATTTGGACAAGGTCATGCAATGAATTTGTGAGATCAACGAAGGCAGAGAGACAGATTGTATCATTGGAAGAATCAACGAGGTCAATTCCAAAGACTTTTTTCGGACCCTCGAGCATTTTATAGGAGCGAATGAATGTTTTTCCAAGCACCCTCCCATAGATCAACCATTGTTTACGATAGGCGATTAGCGCCATGAATGGAATGGCAACAAGAAGAGTGGAGGACAAATGAGTTGATGATAACGCAGAATCCTATGTCGAAGTAGTAGTATACGAGGTGGGGGTGTGTGACATTGAAGAGGTTAGTTGGTATGTCAACGTTTGTGCAATTTGAAGAAGGTCTGGGGCCCCAATCAAAGTTTCATGACGTTCAAGAACTTTGAGTTCAATAATTTGCAAACTCTTGAAAAGAAGGAAAGAAAGAGAAAAGCAACATGGAATTGGTCAGAATGACAGTGATGGAGAGAGGGAAGGAACAAGAAAACATCAATAATATGATGAAGAGTGAACATACGCATAGTTTTGCAAAAAAGTGCAACTTACTTATTTGAGAATGATAATCGAGCCCAACTGGAGGGCACCAGAGATGACATGGGAATTGTAAGTAAACGGAAGCAAATTTCTATCCTAAGAGGTACCATCAGAGAGAGAAATGTGGTAGCATTGGGACGATGTCTTTCTAGAAGTAAGAAGGTCAAGTTCAGCGGTTTGGAGCGTTGGTTGGATTGTTATAGAGCCAACGAGAAACAATTTGATGGAATTTGTTGTCAAGGAAACTTACATGATGACAAGGAAAGGAGTTGTCCTGAAAGGTGAAAGCCTGTAAAATGTTTTCAACATTGGAAGAGAAGTGAAAATAAAGCAGCGAGGGTGGTTGTTCACAAGATTGGCATACTTGGAGCCAAATGAAAGAAGAAATATTCACAATTTAGATTGTTGCCAATAGTCAAAGGCAAAGGGAAAGAAAAACTGAAATGTTTAAACATAGAAATTTGGCTGTCTATATATGGCGTTTCAAGAACTCTACAGGTGGGTGTGTTTCATGTCGTCAGAAAGCACATAATATTATAAGCCATACACACAATATGAAAACATTGATACTTTCCATTTGAGTGCAGAAGATGATATGGCTAGTAGGTTCTCAATTCTCGCTTGTTTGTTATTGAAATTCTGGGGTAGTTATCCAGTTGAAGACAACAACACAATGTGCAGTAGCAACAATAAGAGAAATAGCAAGAGACCAACAATAACATAATAACAACAACAGAAAATGTAACTTGAAAAATCAACAGAATAGTGTGACGTGAAGAGGCTAAATAGAGCACACACCCATCTACCGGCTAAGTAGAGAGACCAATAATCAGGGTCAAGACACGTGGTAGAGGTCGCGGGGTTACCAATG
Source organism: Pinus taeda (assembly GCA_000404065.3). Taxonomy (NCBI): domain Eukaryota; kingdom Viridiplantae; phylum Streptophyta; class Pinopsida; order Pinales; family Pinaceae; genus Pinus; species Pinus taeda. Next base: position 27,926 of record APFE030809105.1, read on the forward strand.
ACAGAGACAATGAAATAGATGTTAGTCCGAGTGAGAGTAAAGTGAGAATAAATGCACATAGGTGGGGCATTAATTAGATTATTGAATAGAATAGTCCTCGACGTCACGATGTGTTGATAAGTTTCAAACCTTAATCAAAGGAAAATGACGCATATTGATTAGATATACATGGGAGTTTGAGGATTTTGAAACTTTTACATGAGAAGAAACTTATTTTGAAAGCTTGCATGTCGAAAGTCCACTCCAAAATATCTATGTGGCTCATTTGAATAAACACATATAATAAAGTGTACAGGGCATAAAACATATCAATTTTGTGTGAGTGAGAATAAAGCGAAAGTAAACGCACATGCTCGATCCATTAATTAGATTAATGAATAGAGTAGTCACTGAGACCAAGATGCATGTAGAAGTTTTAAACTGAAATCATTAAAAAACGTGGCATATTGATTAAATATATATGGGAGCTTTTGGTCATTGAAACACTGACAACAAAAGAAATATTTTGGAAGTTTGTGGGTAAAAAGGTTGATTTATTATATTAGTTTTCCAGTGTACAAGGGTGTAAAACATTATATATTCGTATGAGGGAGAATAAAACGACAATAAATGCACATAATCGACTAACTGACGGTAATTAATGAATAAAAATGGACACCAAGAGCAAGATACATGCATAGAGAGTGTATCTTATTGGAGGTTGCATTCCAAAAGCTACGATATGGGGCGGATTCGATTTCACATTTAAGTTTGGTATGATAAAACAATCGAGGTTACATACTAGTGGTTGGAGGTCCATAACACAGTTCGAAGATTCAGAAATTAGATATTTGTTTTTTATTACACATGACCAATGCTACATGTATCATAAATTTAGAAAATAATTTCCAGGATGTTATTAGTTCAACATAACTCTATTATGAAGAGGTTCATCCAACCAATAGGCCAATAGGAATGTCCCATAGGTCCAAGGTATCAATTCCTTATTTCTTTCAGATATCTAGCGATCCTTGTTGGCCTCCAAAAAGGTGATTTTTCAAGTTTCGACTTCCAACTATGGAGATTTCTATTCCTTTCGATATCCGGACCCTTCAGAGGTATGAAAAAGAATTCAATAGAACATCACATCTTCTCTCAAGAGGAACTTTCTAAGAAGCATCCACATCTTAAAAGTGTCGATATTGCGAGTTGCGATATACGACTGGATGCATTTAGGGACACGTTGCAGGGAGAAATTGGTTGTAACAAGGGACGTTGGGAGGTTGATGTCATGATGACGTGCCAAAAGGGTTGACACATGGCAGGTGGATTCGACAGTTTCAATGCTCACAACAAGCCAAAAAAGGGTGACACATGGCATTATTCAAAAGGTTACATGTGGCAGATACCTGGCAGTGATGTTGTCACGTATGGGAGATTAGTGATCAGAGGTTGAGGCAATTTGAAAAATCAAAGTGAAATCTTTGATTCATAACCCCTAATGGGAGGGCTCCGATACACGGGCTAGACTGCGGTCACGTGAAGAGCCACATGACCAAGGCCCAAATTTAGAAGGTGACTGAAGATCACCAATCGACGAATTGACATGGGGTATACTAAGGTTACACCTCCCATTGGAAATCGTTGATAGAGAGGGCTCTGATAAGCATTATTTGGTGCTTCATCTCTAAACGGTTTTAAGTTGTATGCATTTAGGGATGCATTGCAGGAAAAAATTGATTGCAAGAAGTGACGGGGGAGGCTAATGTCATGATGACGTTCCAAAAGGGTTGACATGTGGTAGGCAGATTCAACAATTTTAATGCTCACAATAGGAAGAAAAAGGGCAACACGTGGCATTCTTCAAAAGGTTGCATGTGGAAGATAGGTGCGAGTGATGTCATCACATATGGGAGATCAGCGATCGGAGGTTGAGGCGATTTGAAAAATCGAAGTGAAACCTATGATTCATAACCCCCGATGGGAGGGCTCTAATATGGGGGCTTGACTACGGTCATGTGAAGTGCCACAAGACCAAGGCCCAGATGTAGAAGGTGATCAGAAATCGCTAATCGATGAATTGATATGGTGTACACCAAGGTTACACCTCCCATTGGAAATCGTCGATAGAGAGGGCTTTGATAAGCACTTTTTGGTGCTTCATCTCTAAACGGTTTTGATTTAGACACCTAAAATGGATTTGAGATCTATCTCTCTATCTCTGAATTAACGTGACCGTACTGATAAATATTGCCATCACAGGAAGAGCCATAGGACCAATGCCTAAACGTAGAAGGTGATCGATGATTGACAATCAACGAATTAACATGTTGTGCACAAAGGTTACATCGTTGATTGGAAATCGTTGATGGAGAGCGCTTCAATTTGGGGATTCACTCATTTCTTCTATAAGTAGATTAGGCCACGTCACTCATCGGAGGTCACAATTTTTGGGACTGCAACCAAATGCTACATTGTGGAATTGATGATTGCGTTTCCGTGATGTTATAAAGGCCCAAGTGCATGTGATGTGGTCCCACAATCATGTCAAAGAAACTCAGGTGGAGAAAATCGTAGATCGGAGGCCCACAGTCAATCTCACCATCGAAATGGTATATTCTTTGAAGGAGTTTTATGAGGAGGAAACTCACCATAAAAAGCCTATAGGCTTAATAATATTACCAAACATGACCGTTTGAAGGGACTGAGCTGAGATCATGTATGAAGTATTCCAAGAATCTGGTGCTGGGATTCATGGCCCTACGCACAATGCAACTTCCGACCACACACTAATGCCTCCTATATAAGCCCTCGTAGTATCTCTAACAACCTGTTGAGGGACACATTTGTGGACACCCATAGTTTTCAAAGCTTCCGCTATAACCTACATCATGAGTTCAAGTCTCCTTGCCGACCACTAGTAAGGTGTGTCTATAACATGAGGCAATGACGCGTTCTCAACACTGGATTTTAAAGGCATGCAAGCCTTCAATTTCATCATGACACTCATCAGATTCCCAACAGTCTACATGACAATGCTCCAGGTCATTCTTTGATTCAAGGCAATGATGGAGACAATTTCCTTGTGGTCTACACAAGAAAAAATGTCGTTGTCAGAGCACTGGACAAATTACAGCCCAAAAACAAATAGGTAGGCGAAGGTTGGCCTGACCATTTTCAAGAAGAGACGCATATTGGCATAATTAGTGTTTTTAAGAGAGTAATTGTGGTTTAGGTGGTACTTTGATATGTGAAGTTTGGACAATTGAAAGTTTTTCAATTATGATTAAAAAAAATTAAACACATGATTATGTCGATTTAAAAATAAATAAATAAATAAAAATAAATAAATAAAATTTAAATTTAATTATCAATAATTATTATAGGAATTTACAGGGTAAGTTCCTTATATAGAACACCAAAGGACACCGCTCACAAACAGATCACAGATCAGTACACCAGTATTCTTGACATGGTTAAAACCCCCAAAGAGGGAAACAGTCCACGCCCTGAACCAACACGGCCGCTTCATGCAATTTATTAATGTAAAAGAAACTAAATTTACATAAGCTTCTCTCATGAACAGTCACTCTTGAACAGGTAAATCCCCTCTGCGGACATAGGTGATCCCACTAGCCCAAATGGGGTCTAGCAACAATCACACAACGCTAACACGCAGGTTCCTAATTTCAAATCAAAGATCGATGATGATGGCCTACCTGGATTCCAACTCTAATACTTGTAGAAGAATCGTCGCTCCCGTTCCTTCGCTCCGGCTGGTCACAATCCCCACGATCCTCGTGAACGGACACCTGCACATGCAAAGAACGACACAAATACAAGCATAAAATCCAATAGATGCAACTATATATCAGTCAGAAAAGATATAACTCAATCATCATTATAAAGACAATAGGAGTGGAACCATAATGATAGTCGTCTATAATGAATAAAAGCAGAGAAAGATACAACCAAGGTTCTGACATTGAACCTATTCTCTGGCTGGGCGAGCAGCTATGTATGCCTTGCAAAAGACCTTCTATCTCTCAGGATTCCAGCAGCATAACCTCCCTATGCTTCAAAATTCTTATTATCACTCTAGCATTACTCCAACACTCACAAAAACTAGCTTGTCTAATGCATGAGGACAAGCTTTTATAGATGGAGAAGGGAGGAAGATACAATGTACCAGGACGCCTATTGTGGATTGGCATTATCCCTGAAAAGCCACTGAGGATAGTTGTCATGGATAAATGATGACTCACGACCTCTATCATGTGGATTTTTCCCTCAAAGAACTTTATGATAAGAGAGGAAAAAACATATGGGTGCGCGTTGGCCAAAAATCATTACTAAACTTAGTTGGCGCGAGTGTTGCTCTAGGACAGAGCGCCAATGGGCGCGCCCCCTTTTGAGGATTTCAGTCATTGGCGCGGGTAAGACACTGTGTACCTGCGCCAATGGAAAAAGGGAACTTTTCAGGGATAATTTGCAGAAGGTGTCTTCAGGGAACATGAAGTACATACTCAGGGGAAGATAATGCAAATGTTTTTAGGTTATGTCATTGCTCACAGGTCCCGGAATGTATCCTCCAATATACGAAAACAGGGGTAACAGGGACGGTGACCAACGGTGACAAATTACTATGTAACAGATGCCCACTAAAGCATGAGGCCCGAGAGAGAGAGAGGGGTGAAATGCTTTACAAGAACATATATAGCTGCCGTCGAGAATCTGCATTGAGAGATACAATTGATAGTTCAAATACATGATGTACGTGGTATGGTCGCAGCCATCCATAAGAGAGTACATGATAATATAGATCCATAGTATGGACGCAGCAATCTGGTTAGGATCAATGAATTGACTCTGGTATGGTCGCAGCCATCCAGTGAACGAGTCATGTATCAAGAATCACGCCTGGATTACAACAGACACAATCCAGGGTCTTGCGCTCCATCTCGACCTGAACAGAAGTACAAGTTCAAGCATGTGAACATGTGAGCTAAAGTCGAACATGCATGAACATCGTCTGATTAACAGTCAATATTGGGAACTGTTAGTAGACGCGAGAGGTACCACCAATAATGACAATGGTCCTCAAGGTACTATAGGTACAATCTACAGCGTGTGAATTAGTGAGCCAGTGTCGAACACCCGTAGAGTCATGCGATTGGAGGCCAATGATAAAAACCTCGCGTCGAGCACGAAGAACCTGCCATTGAGGCATGCAGGCTCCAAGGTACCGGAAGGGAGTCTCTAGGTCACTTTCCTGGATAATGAGCTGAAGTCGACAGGAAGTGATATTCATCGAAGGTGGGCCATAATGTTTCCCACATCATCGACATGAGACAGAAAGAGACAATATGTTTTGCGTGAGATATCGGAGGGAGGTTGAGTATTCTTGCAGAGGCCAACTTCTCTTGAACATATTGGCGGCACAACGACGGATTTGGCAGTATTTGAGGTCAAATGATCAGGGGTCGTGATGAAAAGACGATGAGCAGATGAATGGTCAAATAGGATAACCCAAACCCATGAAGGCAAATGTGAGATGAGATGAGATGTCCCCACCCAGACACGAATGCAAACAGTGCCATGTTCAAGAGCGACATACTGCCGATGACGACGATTATGATTCCTTTATTTCCCCCACCATTTCTGGCGAGTACCCCTGTTATTTTTGGATGACAAGCTTGACGAGGATAGCATATGCTTGAGGAGCATCATTTCGATGGAACCCGATGTCATTAAGTTTTAACGAGTCTGACAAAGGAAGAACTCGGCGTATTTTCTTGTTTAGAGAGTCTGGAAAGACCACGGAAAAGAAAACTCCAGGGGGTGCTTTTTCGTAAAGTTTTGTCTCTCAAGCCCGAAAAAGTATAAAATTAAGCTTGAAAGAACCGCCCAGCCATTACGACCGAGGAGTATTTTTCATGAGTAGTGACACCGAACCGAAAAAGTAAAAAAGCGATCGATATCACGTCGTTTCGTCACCATTAACGAACTTGAAACGACAAAGGCCCGACAATCTTTTCATTCGTTATACGATCAGAAAAGAGTTTAAAGACAACCGCCTCTCATTTACATTTAGCGAGTCAAGAGGAATAACTCGGCAATATTTTCATCTTTAAACGGTGAGAAAAGAGCTGAAAGAAGACCTCCATTTTTATGCTCTTTAGTGAGTAGAAAAGGGAAAAAATACTCACCAATCTTTTCATATTTTACGAGTCAGAAGAGAGCTTAAAGGTGACTCGGGTATGGGTTCATTTTTACACAAGCTTGAACCATAGAGAACTCTGCTTGGATTCGATTTCATGTTTACACAAGCTTGAAACGAAAAACTATGCTTGTTATAAGTTCACATGCCCCCAGCATATGACGCAAAAGAGGTACATGCCCCCAAGCTCATTGCATTCACAAAGTGGATGGAATGAAGGTTCACTTTCGAGATCTTGGAAAGACTCGACTTGGACTTTAACGAATCTTAATCAAAAACTCGATCTGAAAAGGGAGTTGTTTCATTTTTTAATGAGGTTGACACAGTAAAAGAACTATCCTCATAACCCTTGTTTCATTTTTTGATGAGCTTGACACAAGACAAGGAATTGTGCTCCATCCGACCTAGTTTCATTTTTTAAGGAGCTTGACATAGGAAAGTGAACTATGCTCCGCCCAGACCCAATTTCATTTTCTAAGGATCTTGACATAGGAAAGTGAACTATGCTCCGCCCAAACTTCACCATAATGATCAGGAAGTCGTGGCTTCCAAGAGTGGCGCTCCGGATGGGAGGTCAATGCCTCGAAAGTCAAGACCCAATGCCCCCAGGACACTATGCATGACAGCGGCATTGCTGGATATAGGCATGGGAGAGGTGGCCACGTAGTTGATCTGGGGTGAGATAGATGCAACTGGTGGATGAGAACCAAGAGGGAAGGACAATTGTGTCGGAGGGGCTTATGGATGAACGAACGATATTTGATCCATTGTCACTATTCTTCCATCATGTGGAAAGCAAACCACACGAAAAAGTGAAGAAACAAGGGCTCCCATGGCATACACATAGTCACGACCAAGGAGAAGACTGAAGTCTAAAGAACCTTGGATAACTGAGACGTCTATATAGATAGTCTTGCCTCCCAAAGTGATAGGGAACTTTGGAAGGATCCCTAATGGTTGACCTGTTCCTCCGTCAAAAGCGGTGAGATTCGGTGCGACAGGTACAAGCAATGGGGAACCCAAAGCCTGCCAAGTAGTAACGGGCATAAGACTAACCGATGCTCCTTCATCTAACACAGTGCCCGGCAGCGCCACATGGGAGGCATAGGCGGTGACCCAGAAAGGCACATGGGATGGAAGGGGAGGGGTAGTCAAATGACTCCAATCGAAGGAAACGACCGAACTACTTGGTGGGGGAACCATATGGTTGCCCCCTGCTCGGAAGGAACCGAATCAGAATTCTCCGGAGAGGTTGGGATGGGAAAACCATCATCGAGCTCAGGAGAATCCGATGAGACGAGAAGAACATGGGAATTTTTCCCTTCCAAAACAGAGTGATCGGGTGGTGAACTCGAGTCGACACTCTTTCCGACCAATAGTTGGTCTGGAACAGGCTGGGTAGAGCCAGGTTCAAGAAGAGGAGGCTGGACAAGAGAGGAATTTGAACCAATATCGTTGTCAGCAGGGGGATGATCTGCAGCTGCAGAAAGACGTTGATATCCAACGGGGAGTTGGGGCGAGGGAGCTGGGAGACTTTCCAAAACAGTGGAGGCTTTATCCATGATTGGACAAAGGTGAAGGGGATGATTGCCTTCACAAAGTCTGCAGGGGATTCGAATCTTCCCTTTTCCCTTGCCATTCCCAACTGATGAGGTAGCATCGCCGTGAGCCTTAGTGGATGATGAGGGGCAGGCCAGATCACGAGACCAAACTTCTAAGATCTTGGGAATTCCAGGACAATCACAAAGAAGATGGTCCTCCTTGCATAATCGACAAGGAAACTTAACCTTCCGCGGAGAAGCGGGAGGGGGCCCGACTTCAGGTGTACTCGAGGGAATAACAGTTGTATTTGTAACCTCTCCCCTAGGAGACTTCTTCTTCTTGTTCTTGTTCTTCTTCTTCTTAGCCACCTGGTTATTCGAATTGAAACTTTCACCAGGCGAAGTACAAGAAGGAGACGTAGAAGTAGGCGTCGAAGGAGAGAGGTCCACCGTAGGTTCCAAATGATGTTGTGCAGGTGGATGGACTGATGGAGTATCAGCCGGCACAGTAGGGACCAAAGAGGTTGAAAACAACCAAACAGGCAACCCGACAGTTAACCCTGGAAGGGATAACGTCACCATATAAGGAGCACCAACATTCCCAAGAGGAGGGGAATGACTAGGATTCCGGTCAGGAGGGGAACTTGGGTTGGTGAACCCTGGAAAAGTTGCCATAGCAAAAGAAACCTACTCAAGCTAGCGCCCACAAGATCTAACCAGGTAATGTTATCGTGGCCAAATAAATTTTAAGACACAGGAACTGAACTTGACCTTTTCATGTTTCAAGAGTCGAGAAAAGGACGAAAGGATGACTCTAGTCTCCTTCGAATGTTTAATGAGCACGAAGTGACAAGACGCTCACTTACACCTTTTCTTTTAGGGAGTCCGAAAAGGATCAAAAGTCACTGCTCTGGAGATTCTAAGCAAAAGGTTTAACAAGCAATCTGTAAAACTGCTTATACACCTTGGCAATCGTATGAGAACCAAGGGCTTTCTGTACTGCAGTCAATCTTCCCGAATGCTGTGTTCAGTGCGTTATGGCTCACAAGGCGGCAAACTCGGCTTCCTATGGATAAAGGATGCAAACCTAGTGGAGTCTCCCCATATATACTCGACGGTACGTGGGAGCCCAAATCCGTGCTAGACCACAATTGAATCACACCAAGAGGAATCACCCAACCTTAATGCGAAAGCAAGAGTGACTAGGTTTAACGACGCCAGAGCACGTCTCTAGCCTAGACCTCTAGATATTTGCATTAAGTTCCAATGCGTTATTAAATAAATTTGGTTTATTTTACGGTTGATCTTGAATTAAGTTTTGATTTCAGGTCCTACCGTATGATCTCTCAGAATTACTTAGATGGAAACTACATGCCAAAGAACATCATTTCGTTCAATGAATTCTAACTATGTGAAGGTTAGGAATTTTTCAATCAAACAAAACGAACTCAAGCAATCAAACAACCTAATGCAACTAATGGTAAGGAAACGAAACTTTTCTTTTGAAAA